>BMAO01008914.1:0-310419 GCA_019973975.1 Trichonephila clavata | reverse complement strand
TTACCTTTAATGTGGAAAATAATCACTTTTTTTTCGCTGTACCGTTTTTTCACTGCAAGGTCTCTGATTCTCTTGAGCAGCAGTAGTTGAGTAGGACAGCACTCTGATTGTTGTTCGTACCACTCCATAGCTGTCTCTAACGCAGAAAAAAAAATCAGCATTTGATGGACCCTTGCTACTTTCATTGTTGTTGCCTTCATCCGTTTCATCGTCGACAGGGTCGGAATCTTCTTACACGGAAGTCACAATCTCGTCATCATTTAGGATTTGAAATCCACAGTCTTCTGCATCGTATGCCATCCAGGTTTCTACATCAACAAAACTCAACAAAAGAGCATGCATACATCCCTTCACTTGGAAACAAAGTGACCTAATATTCCTCTCAGATGTTTACCAAATCACACGACTGAAATTCCCCTAATATCCCTCACCTTGGGTTTTCCTGTCGCTTTTAGCCTCACTCGAAACAAATGTTGAGCATTGCACAGGTCGAAAACATATCCGGACTTTGGTTCGGATATTTGATGCTCTGGATAATCAACGTTCGGATAAACGACGTTCTATTGTAATTTATTCACAATATTAACCACAACTCAAATGCCATCGATCAATACTAAGAGATGCACCAATTAATAACTATGCGAGGTACGCAAGATATTAGAAGACTTTTAATACACAAGGCTTTGACATCTTAGCTATTTAATCTAGATTCAATTTCTGGTGACAATTCGTCACCTTAAGTAATTCAATTATCAATATGAAATATTCACGATTCACATTTAATTTGATTAATCACTGCTCTGCTAGCAATCTATCTTCTTCCTAACCTGAAAACCTAGACTATATATAGTAGTCTTAATTTTACATAATCCCATCTTCTTCTTCGAGGAGGAGTTTTATAATAAAATAATTTTTAAAGACCAGAAATTCCCCCAAAAGACTATTAGTAAAAAGAGCGTGGATCTCGAACCCTCTCAACACTGAGATTTAAGTACAACATCCCTCTACACGACGAGTCTTTAATATCATCAAGGCTCGAATCCACTACTCGATCGTAACAATATTTTTAAGAGAGTCAGGCATGGATTCGATCCTCATGCAATCTATACTTAGAAGGACTGAAATTTTTTAGATAAATCAATTAGTAATGACCGCGAGTTTGTGACGGATCTATACGCGTCCTTCCATTAACCTCTGGGGAATTCTCTTGGGCCAGCATTTTCAACCAACCTCCTCCGAAGGACAGAAAGCGTGATATGCAAATTAAGCTTAATATATATATCCTTTATTCGCGAGTTTGGGAGTTAGTGAATTGTGAATTTATTGGAATTGAAGGAAATCGGCAGTGAAACGTATACGTTAACAGTGTAAGAAGCCAGAAGTTGGAATATTAAGAAATTGATTAGATTAAACTATTGGGACGTGTTAATTCAACGCGAAAGGTATAGAAGATTGCAAGAGTACAGGTACTGTGATCTTAAATCAAAAGTCGATGTTTAATAAGTTAAACTAATAGTGAGGTCATTAAATACGTAAGCTCTGTATAAAATTATTGCAAAAGGAGAGCTGCATGATTGACTATATTCTCCCTAACACCGTCTCGTTTCACTCCCGTTCTATTACTGATTAAAGTTATCTTGTTTAAGTGTTGTTTCTGTCTGAGTTGAATACAGTGATAAATATATAAAATAATTTGAAGTTCTTCATATCGTCTGATCATTTAGTTCCTCCCACACCTCTAGCCGGGTCACAGGGAAGAAGGGACGTAAATTCTTTGTAGAGTAAAACTGCTTGATTTCTGAAATGGTTTCGTGAAGCATTGAATACAATTAAATAATCTTTCTGGGTGTTAGATATAAATAGACTATCTCTTTTAGAGATGAAAAAATATGCCATTTTTAACCTATCCTAAAAGAGCAACTAACCTCTATCCACCAACCAGAATCTAAGCAAGTATGAATATGTAGTAGTATACTCCCTTATGAGTAGGGTTTTTCATACTGTTTGTTCTATTCATCCTGCTAATAAATGTTATACTTTATCAAAAAATTAACTGCATACGAACTGCTGACATGAGCCAGTTGGTGGGAAGATAATTCTAGCTCCTAGTGAGAGGAGTAGTAAAGTACTTTTTCTGTGCACTTTCTCTCCCCCCCCCTCTCTTTATATGTAGTCTAATTCAAATACTGTAATACTTTTTTCATTAGACATTTTTGCTAAAGAAAAAAACCTCAGTAGATATACTGTTATGAATGAGAATGAGACTTTAGATTTTGAGTTTGATGTAGAATGCAATTATGAATTGTTTAACGAACGGATTTTGACTTACCGCCATTTTCCATGCTAGGCGTAGGAACACTGTGGAAGTATTTCGAAAGCTGAATGAAAAATATATAACTGAAGATTATTAATGAATCACACCAATGGTCAATGATTTCACAAGTCGACTTTTCATGTATATATTTGCTTCACACACACACTCATGCCTTTACATGTACGATAAAAGAAAAAAACATTTCACTAAAACATAATCACAAGAATGGCGACCAGTACAACCGAATCATCCGAATGGAATGTCATTTTCCCGCCGAACTCACATCGGCTTCCGGAAAACGAAGTTAAGTTCGTGGCGCCATCTCTGGACGGCGAAAGGAGTCAACTATTCTTAACATCCTCCGGGGGGCGGGAAGATGTAGTCGATGGTGGTAGGGGCAAGACTGCAACTTGAGAGACTGGTCTTGTCATGACTCCACGTGAAGTCTGGATAGTGACGACACGGCATATTCCGTCAGCTCCAGGATGTGTGGCCACAATCCTTCCGGGAGTCCACCTGGTGCTGAAAGAGGCTGGATTCTTGATTAGGACGAGGGATCCTACCGTGAAGTCTTTCTGGCCCTGCATCCATTTGGTTCGGGACTGCAAGGTGTTGAGGTAGGAGAGCTGCCAGCGAGACCAGAACATCCTTTTCAACTTCATCAGAAGAGACCACCTAGAATGAAGACTCAAGGATTGGTTAGTCAGACTGTGATCAGGGAGTTCAAGCAAGGGACACCCGATAAGAAAGTGTCCGGGTGTTAACACCTGGAGATCCTTAGGGTCTGATGATAGCGGATAAAGAGGACGTGAATTTATGCACGCCTCGATTTGGCACAGGATTGTAGCTAACTCTTCAAAGTTCAGCACAGCCGCTTTTAAGGTTTTGAGCAAATGATGCTTTGTGAGTTTGACTGAGGCTTCCCACACACCTCCGAAATTTGGTGCATATGGAGAATGAAGTGCCACTGAATGTTTTTGCTTGACGAATAGTCCTGGACATTAGAGTTGTGAAGTAATTTAAACAAGTCCTTCAAGTAAGCTGAAGCACCAACGAAATTTGTACCGTTGTCAGAATAAATGTCTGATGGATACCACGGCGTGACACAAATCGACGCAGTGCTGACAAAAATGCTGCTGCTGATAGCGAAGATACGAGTTCAAGGTGCACTGCTTTAGTACACATGCAGATGAAGAGGCAGATGTAAGATTTGAAGTTGCTGGTCTTGCGAGTATGTTGGCACTTTGTCGTGATAGGTCCAGCAAAGTCAATGCCTACTTTTTCAAAAGCACGACAAGGGGTGATTCGTTCGATGGGTAGATCACCCATCATTTGAGAGACAGGCTTCGCCACAAGCTTAAAACAGTCTACGCAGTTGTGTAGTTCTTTTCTGACAGCTGATTTACCATTAGGTATCCAAAACTGCTGACGAATGAGGGATAAAACTAGTTCCTGCCCAGCATGGAAATTGACCCTATGAAAATGTCTAATGATTAGACTTGTAAAGTGATTATTTTTTGGTATGAGCATAGGATGCTTTTGTTCAAATTTAAGAGTTTGTTGGAGACGAAGACGTCCTCCGACACGAAGAATTCCCTCAGAGTCAAGGAATACATTCAAAGACTGAAGGTTGCTAGATTTGGGAAGAGGCTTGTTATAACATTTCAAGAGATTAAGTTCTGTATGGTATTCTCCATTTTGTAACAATTTGACTACCTTTTTGATTGAGGTTTCTAATTCATGTGTATATAAAGGCCAGTAACTTTGGACACTGATTTGGAATTATGGTAGAACCTGAATATCCATGCAACAGTCCTAATTACTTTCATGTATGAGGAAAACTTATCCAAGAAACTAAGAGAATTATCAACACCAGTTGAAAGAACAACAGAGTCACTTAATGATTCAGACTGATCAATAGGAACAAGTGGAACAGGCTGTTCAGAGAAAGGAAGAAATGAATTGGAAGAAGGATGGAAATCATGAAGCCATTTTGGACCAGTTACCCACTCTGAATTTTCAAGAAGTTGTTTCGGGTAGAGGCCTCTTGTTGCCCAATCTGCCGGGTTTAATTTTCCCGGAATGTGATGCCAAGATTCTTTTGAGGTTAGTGTGTGAATTTTTCCAACCCTGTGTTGCACAAATTGATTTCCTTTTACAGGTGGATTATTTATCCAACTCAGTGTAATTGTTGAGTCACACCATAAATAAGTATCGTGAGTGATGTTAAGAGATCGCTTAAATGTATCTAGAAGTTCAGCCAGAAGCAGAGCACCACAAAGCTCTAATTTAGGTAATGATATTGTTTGTACAGGTGCCACACGAGTTTTTGAAACCATTAAGAATAAGTGTGGCGAATCAGAAACAACACGTAAGTATATTACGGCTGAATATGCCTTTGAGGAGGCGTCACAGAACCCATGAATTTCACAGTGTTTAGCATTTTGTGTTTGAACATATCTGGGAACTTTTATTTGTTTGAGGCATGAAATTTCTACTTGAAACCGATTCCATCTATTTAGAATGTCTGATGATATCTCATCATCCCAGTCAAGCCCTGCCTTCCACAGGTCTTGAAGAATAATCTTTAAAATTATAGTTGAGGGAGAGACAAACCCCAGAGGATCAAAGATGCGTGCGATGATTGATAGCATCTGTCTCTTTGTGGATACCTGGTCGGGTAAGACTGCTCTTACTCTAAAGGAATCCTCGTTTAGATCCCAGAATAAGCCAAGAATTTTCTGGGTGGACTCATCATCAAATGAATGTGAGGAAATATTTGTCTTTAGACTGTTTGGCAAGTCTGACAAGACTTCTGGATGAGTGCATGACCATTTTCGCAGCTCAAATCCACCGGCTGACATTAAATTTTGCAGTTCGTGAACAATTTTCCTAGCCGAGTCCAATGAGTCAGCACCGGCTAACAAATCGTCAACATAGAAATGATCTTTTGCGAGCTTAGCTGCCTGTGGAAAACGATGTTTTTCATCCTCACATAATTGTTTCAAAGTTCGGATGGCAAGAAATGGGGCACAAGATGTACCATAGGTAACTGTATTTAATTTGAAAATCCCTAATGGTTCCTCTGGAGACTTCCTCCAAAATATTTGTTGAAAGCATACATCATCTTGTGATATTAATATCTGTCTATACATTTTTGCAATGTCAGCAGAAAAGGCAATTGGGAAGATCTGAATTTAAGTAAAGTTAGAAAAATGTCTGACTGTAGTTTTTTACCAGTCAGCAGAATGTCATTCAAAGAATTTCCATTTGTACTTTTGAATGAGCCGTCAAACACCACCCTTAATTTGGTTGTGGAACTATTATCATTAATCACACCATGATGTGGTAAGAAATAATGTGGAGATTTTACATCTGATGCGAGAGGCGTCATGTGACCAAGGTTTTGGTATTCCTCCATAAATTCTGTGTATTGTTCCTTTAATTGATTATTAGAGTGAAGTTTTCTTTCAAGAGAATAGAATCGTTTTAATGCACCCTCCTTACTATCTCCAAGACTTGAATCATCTCTAAATGGCAGTTTTAGAATATATCTACCATCAGCATTACGAATATGAGAATTTACGAATATAGACTCACATAGCTCATCCTCATCCTTTGACGGAATTTCCTTAGGAACAGATTCAAGTTCCCAAAATTGTTTCAAAGAATGGTCTATGTTTAAAAGGGTGTGACAGATTAGGGATGAATTTTGATTATATGGTGTATTTATGGTACCTGACAATAAATGACCTAATTTTGTTGGCAATGCTGATGGGGTACCTTTGGGTCCCATTATAGGAGTCCCTGAAATTATTGTCATAAAAACATCAGCACCTAGAAGAATGTCTATTTCATTTTCAATATAAAACGTTGGATCAGCAAGAGTTAGATCTTTGATATGAGGCCACTCATGATATTTAATTGGAAAGTTTGGCATAGCTGAAGTGACTTTCGAGACTAACAAAGCTTTTACTTGAAATTTATCAGAGGAAACACAAGAAAAAAATTCCAAGTTTGTCGAATATAACGAAGTTTCAGCAAATGTTTCATTTACACCTACTAATTTATGATTGGTGTGTTTTAATGGCAATTTTAAGCGATCAGCACATTGCTTGGAAATCAAAGAATTTTGAGAAGCATTGTCTATCAAAGCACGGCAAGTTATTTGTTGACCATGTTTAGATTTAACATTTATTAATGCTGTGGACAACAATACGTGACCTTCTGTCAATTGTGTGCAATTGTTAGACACTGTCACAGCAGAATTTGCTTGAGTATCTGCTGAAGGACTGACTGAATATCTGTGTAATAATGTATGGTGTCTTTCAGAACAGTTTTTACACGAGAATCCTATTCTACATGTGTCAAGCCTGTGGTTACTCCTCAAACAATTGGTACATAAATTATTGTTCCGTACCACTTGCCATCTTTCATTTACATTCATAGAATTAAAAGTTGGACATTTGAATAAGGCATGGCTTTGACAACATAGAATGCAATTGTTACTTTGACCAACATCTAATTTTACCCCTGATTTTACTTGGTTACATTTGACAACAGTAGTATTTACATTTGATTTGTTAAATGAATTTAATGGTTTAACATTACCTTTCTTAATGTCAGGTTTTACAAAGTTTAACTCATTCAGACCACGAGCTTCTCTTTCAATGAAAACTCTAAATTCCTCAAGAGTGGGAATTTTATTATTTTCCAAAGATAATTCCCACCGTTGCCTAATACATGCATCCACTTTTGAAATGAGAAAATTTATTATGATCAACTCTGTTAATGAATTTGTTTCTAAATCTAAAGTTTTTAAATTTCGAATGACTTCATTGCAAATATCTATTATTTCCAAAAGCAATTTTGAAGTATTTGCCCTGGATATCTTAATACTAAATAGCTTATTTATTTGGCTAAGAGCTAATTGTCGTTTGTTTTCATACCGACTGCACAGTATATCCCAACAGTTCTTAAGATTGTCCACAGTAATTGCAAAACCCCGAATTAATTTGGCTGCATCCCCGCGAACAGAAGCCTGCAGATATTGCAATTTTTCAAGATCACTTATTGATTTGTTATCTAGAATAGAAGACTTAAATAACTCTTTGAATGAAATCCAGTTCTCGCAATTTCCATAAAAATGCGGAACTTCAAGTTTTGGTAAATTAACTACTGAAGACTTTACATGAATACTATTTTTTACTTCCTCAAACTCAGATTTTTGTTCAAGGTCAACAACCCAATTGAATAATATATCTTTATATTTCATATAAATGTCAAATGATTCATCACTTTCATGCGTTGACAATTCACCGAATATTTCAGTTAATCTAGTTTCATATTGCAACACTTGGGTTTTTAAAACACGTATGCGTGATTTATTATCATCGCATTTATTTATTCTACTTTCAAAAACTTTTAATTCTTTTATAATTAAATCAAATTTACCACTATTTTTCGACTGTTTTGGAGCCATGATTTATGAATGAAATTTTAAAATTCTACACAAAATACACAACTATACCAATAATAACAAATGCCTACACAATGCAAATACACAACTATCAAAAAATATTTATACAAAATAGAACAAAAGAATAAGTCTAGAATCAAATAATAAATAATATCAATCAGAATGTATAAGAATACTTCAAGAATTCGTATCAGAATAAATGCACTAGAATAAGAATATCGAGTATGAAACGAATAATTAAAATAACAAAGAATAAATCACATCAATAACTCCGCGATTCGACGGACCACATGTTATGAATGAGAATGAGACTTTAGATTTTGAGTTTGATGTAGAATGCAATTATGAATTGTATAACGAACGGATTTTGACTTACCGCCATTTTCCATGCTAGGCGTAGGAACACTGTGGAAGTATTTCGAAAGCTGAATGAAAATATATAACTGAAGATTATTAATGAATCAAACCAATGATCAATGATTTCACAAGTCGACTTTTCATGTATATATTTGCTTCACACACACACTCATGCCTTTACATGTACGATAAAAGAAAAAAACATTTCACTAAAACATAATCACAAGAATGGCGACCAGTACAACCGAATCATCCGAATGGAATCTCATTTTCCCGCCGAACTCACATCGGCATCCGGAAAACGAAGTTAAGTTCGTGGCGCCATCTCTGGACGGCGAAAGGAGTCAACTATTCTTAACATATACATTTGGGAAAGCTTGCAAAGTAAGACTTTTGCACTGCTTTTATAGAATTACTTAATAAATGAAAAAACGAATTACTTAACAAGCTGTACACACTCCATCATAAAATTTTATAAATACTTTTTTAATTTATATACAAATATAAAACATAGCCGCCCATCCGGTATAGTGGTCAGTGAAGCTGACTGCGGTGCCGCAGGGACTGGGTTCGAATCCCGGAGAAGGCATGGATGTTTGTGTTGTAATCCTTTCTTCTGTCTGTAATGTTTACCCCCGTGTTATACGTTCGGTGGTGCACGGGGTTTATAAATGTTTAAAAAAAATATAAAACATAGATCGAACTTTGGTGATTTTCAACAACATAACTTAACTCGTAAGATGGCTAAAAATCGATAATGAGAATTAAATCTATTGCTCATTTGAAAACGATGGGTTAAATATGAATAGTATTTGGAAAACAATATGTGAATATGGAATTAGATTATATCTTCCGTGATAATAACTAATTAAAATGTGGTAGTTTAAAAATATTCTATATTTATCCATAACAGATTTAAGTATTTCGCGAAAATATCTTGAAATAAACACTGTCAGTTACGTTAATCCTCTAATATAATTTTATATTTGAAGTCATACCATCAATATTGTTTTTAAATATTTATATTTAAAAACAATATCACGTGTATATATATATATACACACATTTGCACTAGTACGTGTAAAATACTAGGTAAAGTTTTTCTCACGTGCTAATGATTATAAAAATTATTTTCAAGAAAATATGCAGATAACACATGAAAACTTACATTTCGATGCTTAAAATATGAGGTATTTCAAAGTCACTAAGAAACTAATTACATAATTATAGTACAGAATGTGATATCATACTTAGATATCACATTTATCATCTTTAATGATTCCATGAAAAACTGTTTTTGTCGATTGATTATGTAATTAAAAGCTATAACTAGAAATAATCAAGTGGTTCTTTAGAATATGTATCCCACCTTCTATACGAGGGTAACTCTGAAATTTTTGAGATACGCGCAGAAATAAAAGTTACAAAAAAATTAACGGTTTAAGTTAAAAATACAAAATATTTTAACTCAGTAGATATTTTTTTATTGACTTATTTCAAGTTATTTAGTGTAGAATAAATTTTAGACAAAAGAGAAAATGGAGTTGACGCGCGTGAGAACATTATTGAACTATGATTTTAAAGCGGGATTAAATCAAGACGAATACGTTCAACTGCTGCGATTAGCATTTAGTGATAAATCTCCATGTCATGCTACTGCATTCAGATGGTTTAAAGAATTTTTCAGAGGTCGCAATTCTCTTCAGGAGGAAGAACCCACAGAAAGACTGCGGTCGGCAGTAATCCCGGATAATGTTAATGGATGATAATCGCTGTATCTACCAAATGATACAGCGGGAACTTAACATTAGATCCACAGCCATAAACAGAATTTTTCATGAAGAATTACATATGAAAAAAGTAGTTTGCCTTTGGGTTCCCCACAATCTAACTGAGCACCAAAAAGAGGAGCGTGTCAGAATCAGTAAAGAAACGCTTAAATTGCTAAATGATGGTGACCACCGCATCACTTCTAAATTGTAACAGGTGATGAAACGTATATACCGTTTTTTGACCACATGAAGAAAGCAAAATATGGGTCTTTGAAGATTATCCCACGTTTTCAATAGTGAAAAGACAACGAATAATGAAAAAAGTAATGTATACCATTTTCTTCAGAAATACGGGATTGATCACAGCCATCAAGTTGGAATGACAGAAAACATTAACAGCAAACTGGTATACCACACTAAATGTCTTCCAGAAATTCTCCAAGAAGTTAATGCTAGGAGACTAATGCTTCACCATAACAATACATCTTCCCATACAGCCGGATTTACAGTTGAGTTTCTTAAACAAAAACAAATTAAAGTGATAGAACGTCCACATTTTTCTCCGGATCTTGCTGTATATGACTTTTATATTTTTAATCTAAAAAAGAAGTTACGTGGACATTGTTTTCTTTCAAAAGAAGAGATTGATATGGTTATAAATGCATTTTTAATCGAGTCCAAGAAATGAATGATTTGAGGCATTTAATCAGTGTAAAATTCGTCTACAAAAGTGCATTGATGCTGGAGGAGACTACTTTGAACACTCCTAAAATTTTGTAAGTATAACTTTAAAAACCTAGGTGTATCTAAAAATTTCAGAATGACCTTCGTAAAAATGTATCACAGTTAACGCTTGAGAAAGTATTGAAATCTCCTAAAAATAAGACACAAAGTGACTAATACCATTTATCTACGAGAAACATAAGCTAACTTTGATTCATTTATAAAATACAATACTTAGAAAGTATTTATCGTCCTGTTTGAGTCTAGTAACACGAAATGAGGCGCGTAATTTTACCCTTCAAGTGATTTAACACTGTCTAAAACGCTATCATGAACGGGGTGGAGATTGCAGTCAAAAACAAAAGTAAAAAATACAGCTCTTTAACGAAAGCGATTGTTTCGGTAATCACACAGAGACAATCACAGTTATTACTACTTCAGTCTCGCATTTTCTGAGGTTAAAATTCGTAAGACATGATTTGACACTTGCGGTACTCTTGAAATGATTTAAGGCTTTTTTTTATTTGAATTCACACACCAAAGAGTCCATTTTCTCTCTGTTTTATTTGCGTTGGTTATTTCATAAATTGGAAACACGTGGATAAAAATTTAATTTTTGGATGCCTAAAGACATGAAGAAGTTATTAGATATCTACAGAAGCAGTATGTGCAGAGTTGCAGTTTTAAAGCCATTTCACACAGGTTGAATTTTTTTTTTGTTATATTAATTCCTTTTTGCTAGATATTGATTTCGCGTATATTTCATGGTAAAAAAGATCTGGTTAGAACTGTGTGTTGTATTTCACCCGATAATTGGATTTATTCAAACTAACTGAAATGATAAATGAATGTTTTTTTACAACTCTTTTTTTGGTGAATGTTAAGTACTTTTTAAAAAGCTATTAAATATATCTGATGTATATGATAATTACTCTACGAAAAATGTTCTTACAATTTTTCGAAGATCATTTACGTTTGTTGTATGAATTTAGTTTTAATATAAATATATTTATTTCATATTTGTTTAGAACAAAAATTAAGTTGAGGCAATATATCTTACATATATAACTGCCGAATATTTTATCCTAATTTATTAAAATCATTAAACTATGAATAATTTAACTTTTATCCCGAAGCCTTTTAGAATGCTAATTATTTTTAAAAATGACTGATTTATTATTGAGTGAGAAGATCAATTGTTCAAAAACTAACCATTTGATAACAGTTTCATGTTACTTAGTTTTGCGATGAGTAAGTTAATTAAATATCTTGTTCCAATTTTTTGTTCAGTTTAAACAGTTTGATTTTTTTCACTAACAATAAATTTTAGTCATAAAAAATAAAGTTTTTAAATTTTATGCTTTTTAATTCTAATTATTATATGAAATTTCCTAGATTATGCTCTTAGTAAGGATTAGTAACAATTAATACGTTCAATAATTTGATATTCGTAGACTCATAATTTCAAATATTTTAAAGGTTACTGTGTAGTTAATTCATTTTTTTTCTGAAAAGAAGCGATGAAATCATTGGAAGTTTTACTAAATACGATTGACTAATGTAATATTAAATATATATAATGTTATATTAATTTAATTTATATTTGTTTTACTAATTTAATTTATCGGTAATTTTTTTTTAAAAAAATATTTCAATATTGTGTGTAACAAATTTTGTTTTCAAATTATTTTGTACACAATATTTTACTCAAACTATAGAAAATACTATTAAAAATCATAGTTTTTATTTAGGTACTTTGAAACTATGCAGAAAATACCTATAATATAAAAAATGAAATATACAAGTAACTAAACAAAAATAGTAATAATTTTTTTCTCTGTCCTTAACGTTGTGGTCAAGGTAACGTACTGTCACGAACTCGTGGCTAACGAGTCGCGACTTCAAATCCTTATGCCATTGAAGGGTCACCGTGTAGAGAAGCTGCTGCACGTTAAATGAAACATGATTCAATGTGCTTAAGTTGGTGTGGTGTGGAAGTTCGGAGAAAGGGAACCAGCTCATGTGTAATTCTCGTCACTTGATCGAGGTTCAAAATTATGTTGTCCGTCGCCAATAGTACTTGCTTAGAGAAAAGCGTGCCGTTAATAAAAATATAACCATTCCCCAAAATTGGGATGGAAACGAGCCAAACCACACTGTCACCTGTATGGTGCTCAAAGCTACGGATAACGGCAGGCGTAAATGTAGCTCTTTTCCGTTAAGAATTTCACAAGCCTTGATCTGATATTACTGTCGATCACGTTGCATAAGTAACAACACAAATCAAACCATCTTTAACGTTTTCTCTGATTTTTCTTTGACAAGAATTTGAATTAAAAAGTAAAAATAAAGTACTTTAAAATAAAGTATTTTAAGGGATTTTATTGTACAGTAAAGTATTTAAAGTAAAGTTGATCTTAAAAATGGTAAATTCCATTATTTAACACAATACTTATTGCCAATGAAAAATTTATTCGCATTTTTTTTTTTTTTCAGTAACGTTACATTTTGAGAGCTCTATCTACCTGTTATTTATTTACATTTTTCTTAGTAACGAAATTTCCAAATTAAAAAAATTTGAAATATAATTTAGATTTATGTAATGTACCTAAAAATATTCCAAATGTTAAAAAAAATTTCTCACTTAGTGGAATGGTTATGTATTTCGAATACAAATTTAACAGAATTCAAAATTGTTTTTTCTTTTATATGAAGAAGCGAAAATGGGTTTTTTCTTACTTTTTCCTTTTCGTCCTTTAACTATAAATAAAAATAATTACAATAAAAAATTACCATTTAAAAATATTGTACTTTACAAACTGAAAGTACAACTTTAAAAATATATTTATAAATTTAAGTAAATACATTTCATTGACTGAATTAAAATAATTTACATCTTTGTTAAATACTGTTTGAACTTGTTTTAAGGTATCTGACTTCGTTCGGAACCATTATTTTGCAAAAGAATTTAATGAATATTTTTTTTATTTTTAGTGTCATTGAATTGGAATATATGTCTTAAATTGTTTTAAGAATATTATTGCAATAAAAATTATTTGAATGCAATTTTTTGGCAAACAATGAAACAAAAATCAAAACATTTTTCCTTTATGGAAAATGCTTCTATAATAATAAAAATATTCTGCCTATATATAGCTAAGATCTAAGTACAGAGCTTGAAGCAGGATGTATGAAGTATATTGATTTATGTTTTAATATAAATCGCAGTAGAGAAATGTTAAAAAAAATACGGCTTATTATTTCAGTTGATAGTAACTCTGAAAATAAGAAGAATCTTTCAAAAATCTTAGTACAAGCTTTGAACAGAAGTCTTTATTTTTATTATAAGAGCATTTTCTATTAAAAAAGAATATTTTTAAAAAAAAATTTCTCATTTTTTGCCAAAAAAATTGCATTTAAATAATTTTTTATTGCAATAATATTCTTAAAACAATTTTATACATGTGTTCTAATCTAAGTGATAATTAATATATATTAACGAAAACATTCGTTTGAGCACTTTTGCAAAATTGTGGTTCCGAGCGCAATTAGTAACCTTTCAAGCAAACCCATTAAAATTGATAGAATATTCAAAATTGTGCTTTTATACTAAATCATTGTAATGATCGATGCGAATCAAATTAAAGAGAAACATATTTTAATATACAGTGTACTCTGGATAATTCGAAGTTGAAGGAGGACCAATGAAAAACTTCGAATTATCAAATGTTCGAATTATCAAGAGGGTAAGAAAAAACTCCCAAAATACACGCAGAGAAACTTTTTCTGGTACATTTAAATTTGAAACCATGTAATAAAGCAGCAATTGCACATATTTATAAAAAAATTTTAAAGTATTTTTAAAAAGTACATATTATACAGTATAAATACTATACAGAAGTTAAAAGTCCTATATTAAAAGAATACATTTATGTATTAAAAACAACTTATAAAAGAATATATACTGCACATAATAAAATTTTTTGATGAAAAAATCTGTTATCTTTTTTTGTTTTATGGCACTCAGATTTTTCTAGAATAAATGAAGCTTGAAAAATGTCATCATCAACATGATTTTCAAGGAAAAAGTAGCGTAGTTTGTGTTTAGTGACACTTTAGCTTCTGTCAGAGTTATCGGAGTCAACTCCAATGGTCATCAAAGAGACTAAGTTACAGGAGAGACAAGTGAAAACAATAGAACACAAAATATGTAAGGTCTAACCTGTTTACTACAGCAACTCTACACGAGTGTTTGAATTGTCGAGAGTTTTATAAGATCACTTCGAATTATCGCGTATTCTATTCCAACCATCCACAGATTTTACTTCGAAATATTGAGAGTACGAAAACGTTTTGTTTTAGTTCGAAATATCAAGAGTTCTTCAAAGGGCTGAGCATATACTTCGAATTAGCGAGAGGGTAACTATAAGAGAGCATTAAACTATAAGTTTTCAATCAACTATCTTACTAGTCACATGTCTTTTCCCTCTCTTTTTACTTTTCAAAAAAAAAAAAACAGAAGTCTATGAAATTTTTTATTATGAGAATAATTTTTTCAGTGGCATCTCATGCCATTCTTTTAAAAAAAAGTTAAAAGATATCTTGAAAAGTTCATAGCTGTTTTTTTTTTTCATTTTCACGAACGTTACTTCGTGAATGAAAACGTAAGCGTTCATCAAAGGCCTTCTAATCGTTGGCATAGTCTTAAAAGTTATTAATAAATGGATACTACAGATAGAGGGAAGTATTTTGATTGTGTAAAGCTAATTAGAACTCATTTTCGGGTATTATTCAGCTTGGCTATTATTTACTAAATAAAGAAAGATTAACATTTAAAGCAATGTTTTAATTTTAATTATGAACTCTGTAGTTGTTTTAAGAAATCCGGTATTCCCCAAAATATCAAGTTTCACTATCGATTAACTTTTGTTGTTTCATTTTTTAAAAAATTTAGTACTGTTTAAAAAGAATATGGTTGCTTAGAATAGTTGAGTTGATGTAATTATAACGATAGAATATGTTAATTTCATCAACTTAAGTGCATGCTACTTGGAAATGAAAAGGTGGCTGTTAAGAAATCTTTAGAAATGTCGCGTGTTTGACAGAGTCAATAGACAGCTTTTATCAAAACGTCGACGACAAAACTGTCGGAAGAAGATATACTTCCGGCAACAGGGGAGAAAGAATATAAGACAGCTTTCTAGATCTCTATTCACGCTGATGGACAATTTTATTCATTCTATCCACGAAGAATGGAAATAGATATCTCCCTAGCGTAGGAGAGAGATAATCATAATGGGGGGGGGGGGGCATGTCTTTTAAAAAGATGAAATAAGAGAAAAGTAATTTTCAAAAAAGCAATGATAAGGAGTGCAACTGACGAAAACAAAAATAACAAAGAAATATAGATTATCCGATAAATTTCAAGAAGGGATTGGATAAAATTCAGTTATTTATTAGACAACTTGTGAGCTATTTATAAAATATTAAAAACTGACTTACAAATATATCTTGAAATTGGATGAAGATATTTAGGAAATATTACTCTTATGGCTGAACCACTTTTGAATACTTTTGTTTCTCTCTTTATATTGGAATTACTTTATACAAGAGACGATAATTATATTTTATGAGTGTCACAACTTTCATAAAAGTTTTTAGACATGAAATTTACTAAAAAAAAACCTGTTAATAAGATATATGATGAATGATATATATCACTTGTAAGTTTTTATTATTTTGCTTATACTGAATATGATAAATTCAAATCGAATTGTATAAAATATCAACAGAAACCTGAATTTCAAACAGAATTTAAGTTTAAAAATAATATTAATACATCAGAAGTATTCATAGATTTTGAAGAATAGTTACTTATCAATATAACTCAGTTGTTAATAGTTATAATGTTATCTAAATAGTTTAACAACATGCTGAAGCATCAAGTTCCCATTTGACCATCAAGAAATACAAATAATAAGTATATGTTATATTTTTTATAGTATAATATTTTTTCCTACATTATGTTAGAAATAAATAATAAGTATTTTATTCAAGCATGCATGTGAATAATATTTTCTCGTAATTTTTTAAAGCCGTTATATTATTTTTACGGTCTCATTTTACTGTTTTTCTCTTTCAAGTATTCATTAAATATATTTTTTTTATGAGGTCACTTGAGACGGATACTCTCATCACGGTAGCGATTGTAACATCAACTTCTAATGAAATATTGCCTGACAACTCAACAATAGTTAAATAAACCATCCTGTAAAACATTAAATAAAGTAATTTTTGAGCAGATAAAACAAATTAAATCATTGACAAATTTAAAATGCTAACGCAATATTATAATGTTAATTATAAAAAATAATAATAATAACTCAGTTAATGTCGGGTTTCGATATACACTTTCAAACCTTTTCCTATTATATACAGGATTTAAGCTCTTTTGGAATAATGAATTAGGTTAAGCAGAGTTACCTTTCAGAAGCATCCTGGTCGAAATTAGATTTTATTAGTAACAAAGCAAATTTTTATTTAAAATTTCTGATTTGCATGTAATTATATTCGTATTGCGAAATTTAATTGCAAGGATAAGTTTGCTGTTATGTTTGTCAAAGATACTTTGTTGCTTTTAATGTCATTCCTGTTGGAGAAAATTAATGCGATTTCTAGGCAAATGAGGTTTAAATTTACTATTCAATAATTCATTTTTTTGTGTCCATTTTATGTGTTAAGTGTTAACTCCCGCTCAGAATACGAATTTGAATTTAATATGTAGTAATTAATTACTTTCGAAGATTAGCAAATATTCGTAGAGTTACTTCAGAACGTGTGTGTTGTGTTTTTCATTCATTGAACTCCACAGACCAACTTTAAAAAAAAAAAAATATTCCCATTTTTGAATTTAAAATATCCAACTGGGTTCGAAAATGTGATTTTGAAACAGCTTATCAATGAATAATTTTACGATATTTAGTGTCACCTGAATTCGAATATAGATACAAAATTGTTTTAAGAATAGTATTACAATAAAAAATTATTTAAATGCAATGTTTTGGCAGAAAAGAAAACAGAAGAAGAAGAAAGAATGACATATTTTCAAAACATTCACCTTTCATCAAAAAGGCTTCTATAGCAAAATTTTGCCTATATATGGCTAAGGTTTCTGTACAGAGCCTGAACTAGAAATTTTGAAAAGTTACATTAATTTCAGAGTTATTATCAATTGCGTGACAAAAATAACCAATGTGTTTTCTGTTAAAATTTCTTTTCTATGATATATTAAAAAAAGAATAAATCTGCTTTTAGAATATGTATTCCAAAAATCCTAGTTCAGGTTTTGTACAGAAGTCTTAGGTATATATAGGCAAAATTTTATTATTATAGAAGCATTTTTCACATATAAAGGAAGAATATTTTTTAAAATATGTGATTCTATCTCCCTATTTTTTTTACAAAATATAATGCATTTAAATAATTTTTTAATTTAAAAAATATTCTTAAAACAATTTATATATCTATATATATATATATATATATATATATATATATATATATATATATATATATATATGTAATAATTTCCAGTAACATAATCCTTTTTCATAACTTTTAACTACCAATGGTCCATCCCTTCAGGACCAACGTTTTAGTAATAAGTTAATCCGCCGCCTAACGAGAGTCTTTTAAACTACACCTATCCACCCACTCAGATCATGTGATTTGAGAAGCCTTTAAATACCGAGATTCCTGGGGACCAATCCCTCTTTCGCTTCTGTATTTTTATCTGCTTCAACATGTAGTCGGCTGCAGCTTGTTTTGTACTTTGTGTTTGTGTTATGTGTGTTTATTTGTGAATCCGTCTGTGTGTCTTCATGTTCAGTGTACAATAAACAAGATTAACCTCAGGACTGCCTCATCAATCTCGTATAAAGAATCCATTCCAACAACATCGCCTCGTGAATATCAGCCAAAAAACCATCAACCATGGCGATCATATTATTAAGAAACCATTCCATCGGCCACGTCTATTACAAGAGTCGCCAGGATGGTTAGTTCTACGCGGGAAAGAAATTACTTGCCACGCCCTGACGGGATTACAACAAGAACAACGTTCAACATGCGGTGATTCCCCGTTTTCATACTCCGTCTACAGAAAATATTTCCCATTTGAGTTTCGTCTGAAAATCTTAATGTTCATAATCTGCAATAATATGCACCAGAAAGAAAAAAATCTGTGGATTTGCTCATTCAATCATAAATATGTGAAAAAGAAGAAGAAAAAAAATCATTTTCAATCTATATTTTCAAAGTGCGCTAGATTGTGAAAAAAAGAAAACGTTTTTATCTTCAATGTGTTGAAAGCCAGATTTGATTATATTTCCTTTTAAGTGCGACAAGTATTTGTTTTGAAACGTAAAGGTTAAATGATGCGCTCAGCGATTTTTGATTAGTGTGTTTGAAGATTGCATCAATACAATAAACCGTGCATTTTTCTTCTGACATTTGAAATTATCTGGGAGTTCTAAATTGATTATATATTTTTCCTCATTCGTTATTAATAATTTATTTTAAAATGTTTAAGAAAGCTTTTGTGATTAGTATGCGTAATAATTTGAAAGCAAATTTAATAATCTATTTTGATTCTCAGAATCTTGCAATGATTTTAATTTATGGTTTAGATATTTTGAAAATATTTAAGTTTTAAAGTTTTCCATATGAAATGGTGTAGTATGGGTAGTGGTACCAATATAATTTTTTTCATTTAAAGCCTGGTCTTACCCAGCATTTTTTTATTATAAGCCGGGTCTTACCCCGCAATTTTTTTTGTGTCTGGTTTTACCCCAGAGTTTCTTTTAATATTATGGGTCATACCCCCATCGTTTATTTTTTAAAAATTATTCTTTGGTCCCTACCACCATTGTACTGTTTTTTGGTTTATTCTGTTTTTTTCAATATTGTGTAACAAATTTTTATTTTTCGATTGCATTTAAATTAATTGATTGGGCAGTGAACTCCACGTAAATATTATTGTGAATGTTGTTATAAACTTACCATTTTGTGTGTGTGAAAACGTTTCCAGGGATCTCGGTTTTACCTTTTGAAATTTCGGATTAAATTTACTTAATGCTATGTTTTGTTTTGAAAATAAACTGCATATATTTCATATTGATCATTTTTTGTTTTGATATTTAATATGATAATTGATAACTTTACAATGTTTTTAAGTGTTTTACTGAATCAATACCAAATATTTGATATTTTTATTTTGAGAATTTTATGTTGATACTATATATATTTGATATTTTTAATGTGGTTTTAAAAAATTTTTGGTTACTATTAGATTTACTCTTTATTAGCATAATACAATTTATTTGATATGAAAATCAACAACTTTAATGTGTATGAAATAATAATGGTTTTGTGAGCACTTAGGCTGAGAAAATAAATAAATAAAAATAAATAAGCAAATGTTTACATTTAGAAGAAAGAATAAATAATAAGGGTTTTGTAAGGATTGTGCATAGTGAGTACCTCAAGGGAATAAATACACCTTTGATTGTCAATATACTATTGCCTCCAAACTCGTACCCTTTGTCTTAGTAAAATTAATACATAAAATAAAGTTATAAATAGTTTTTAAAAAAATCTCTTCGGTCGACTTGCAATTTCCAGTCTAAGGATATTTGTTTTTGAAGTTATTGTGCAACTTTACACGATAAGCAGGAAAACTTGTCTTAAAGATTGTGCAAGGTGTGGGTCATCCTAATTTGTTTCTTTTCAGCCTCTTTCCACCCTCAGTGCTCTTATATGCAATTTTAGATCTGTTTAAAAAAAAAAGTTTATATTTTAATTTTTTTCTGTGTTTTAAAAATGTATTTTTGTGAATTCATATTAGAAATGTGGCACATAACTATTTCATAACCATCATCTCCATGCAGTATTTGCGACAGACAATTCTTTCACATACCAGTGTCTTTTAAAACCCAATATTGTGATAACTTCCATTTCAATATATGGCTCACCTTTAAACTCTGCGTCCCAGTGCATAGGGAAGCCTATTGGTGTTCCACATGTTCCAAACGAGGTACAACATCCTTCTACTGAAGCCTCTGACCTAGCATATTTACATCTTCAAGTGTCCGGACACGTCTCAACCTTGCAAAGTCTAGCTAACTTGGGCAAGGCAACTAGAAAGAACTAACTTCATTTGTTTCAACTAAAACTTTTACAGGATGTGTGTCATTTACAATTATTTTTAAAATTTAGTTTCGGTTTTCATTTTATTTTAGGTATTTAATAATCTTATTTTGATATTTTTGTTTTGTGCAATTTTATATTTATAATTTACTAATGCATATTTGTTTCATAGTTTTTTACCACATATTCTCCTTGTTCCAAATCATTTTCATGTGTTAAAGTGAAGGGAAATTTAAAAATAAATATTAATCTAAATTTAAATTTTAAAATTAATATCTCTGTAGGATATGGGTGTGTACTAAGGGCCCCAGCGCACACACGTGTCTTGCGGAGGGGGGAAATGTAATAATTCCCAGTAACATAATCCTTTTTCATAACTTTTAACTACCAATGGTCCATCCCTTCAGGACCAACGTTTTAGTAATAAGTTAATCCGCCGCCTAACGAGAGTCTTTTAAACTACACCTATCCACCCACTCAGATCATGTGATTTGAGAAGCCTTTAAATACCGAGATTCCTGGGGACCAATCCCTCTTTCGCTTCTGTATTTTTATCTGCTTCAACATGTAGTCGGCTGCAGCTTGTTTTGTACTTTGTGTTTGTGTTATGTGTGTTTATTTGTGAATCCGTCTGTGTGTCTTCATGTTCAGTGTACAATAAACAAGATTAACCTCAGGACTGCCTCATCAATCTCGTATAAAGAATCCATTCCAACAACATCGCCTCGTGAATATCAGCCAAAAAACCATCAACCATAGCGATCATATTATTAAGAAATCATGTCCACGGCCACGTCTATTTCATATATATATATATATATATATATATATTGTGATGACACAAAATATATCTCAAAAATTATTCTTTTATGCGCTTTTTCAAAATCACGGTTCCGAATCCAGTCGGATAGCTTAGATAAAATAATCTTCCTATAATGAAAGTATTAATATATCAATTTTATTTAAATCCAAGAAAGGCTGTTTATATATAAACTAAAAACTTAAATTTATATTTGGTACTCTAAGTTCTGGCATTGTTGATTTACACTAATTGGAATATTTCTTTGAAATACGTGACAAATAACTTTTGTAATCAATTTGCGATCATAAAGAATTGAACTTAGTAAATGACTGACAAATACTCGTGAGGGAAAACTTATTGGGAACTTTTCATTCTGGAATAGAAATGACTCGAAACAAAACTAATTGGAAGTGTGAAAACTAATTGAGTTTCTAAGATAAATTGACTTATTTGTTTCGCGTACTCCATCCAAAAAACTAACATTGCTTAAGTCACGTTTTACATCTTGTGTTTTAAAACATGAAAATAAATATGTTCTTCACGATAAGTTTTCGCATTCCGAGCGTAAACTTCTGTTTACTTCAAATGTTATGGAATGTTTTGCTTAAAATTCTTTTATAAAGAATTTTTTCACGATGAGACAAACGTGCTTTGTCTGGTGTCCTTGATTTATTCACATAGATGCAGCGGTAGAGTCGTTGATTTGGAATGTAAATGGATTACGGGATAAGATAAACATTTAAATAACTATATATACTTTAGAAATCTTGAACCTGGGTTCCGTGGAACCCTAGAGTTCCTTGGAATTTGAACAAGAGAGGGTTCCACAAATGATCACTATTTGCTTAATGAAAGCGTCAAAATTTTTGTAGCATTTTAAGTTTTTCGGATCAAATTCTTAAAGGCAGTTTGCTTGTAAGCATTAATATAAATAAATATTTCATGGATTCATAAGCAACGAAAATGTTTTGAGAAACTAAAGAACATGTTTAAGGAACTAAAAATTTTTAATCCAAAGAATGCAAATGTTTTCATGCTTTTAGGAAATGGGATCTTTTTAACTCAGTTGTAAAATGCTCCTGTAAACATACTCATAAAACTTTCTGAAACCAATGCACAATTTTGTAAGACGATTATGAAGTAGATAATATTTTGAATATACAGTAATGTATACCAAAAACAAAGTAAAGAGTTAAGAGCTCTTATAAGAAAATAACGATTTTAAAGCTCAATAATTTACAAAGCACATTTTAAAATTAATTTTTTCCACCTATATAAAAAAATTGCAAAATAATTTTAATATCAAAATCACAATCCATTTTTATTTGTCTACATAAAATATAAATAGAGTATTTGATCTTTTCAATCTTGCCCTTAACATTAATAACATTTTTCTCTCCGTGTGTTAGTATAATGTTCTAAGTCATGCACAGAGTTAATTGCTGTTGACAACTATTATAAGAAAATTCATATTTTTCTTAGATATTATAATAGAAAAGCATCATACATCGATGTACCTTCAATTTCTATAGTTCTTTCAAGAGATGTTAAGGCTGCTTTTAGTTAATGGTTTAGTGATTGGACTTGAAGATTTTTCAAAAATGTGTAATGAGAGACGATTTTGATATTCGATATTCACCATGTAGCTGGGCTGATACAAATTAATCTGTCAAGGCTCGAAGTTCTAATGTAAGAACCGGGTAAAAGATCGTAGAAGGGGATACCGCATTTCTGGTGTCGACGTCTCTTAGTTGTGGCTCAAAATTACGAGGTTCGTCGCCGATATCCCTCGAGTTGCTTCTAAGTGTGGCATTAATAGACAATCAAGCATTTGTTACGTCTGGTTGCTCAATAAGAAAATAATTATATTTTACCTGAAGTGTCATCCATGTTTGTCTGGTGAAGAGTACTTGTTTTGTGATGTTTTCGCGTCACACAGCTGAAAAATCGGCTTTTTAACACGCTTTTATAAGTTTCACTTGTATCTAACGGAATCTTTGAACTCGATTTTCACCCGCCTTAAAAGGTCGGATTAATTTGAAATTCTGCACACTTGTCAAGGACCGATGACAATACAATAATTTCGTAATTTTATTCCATTGTCCTGATCGCGGGGCGTCAGGAATAACGATTTTCAGACTTGGCGACTAATTCTTTATACCGTGTCCAGATTTGGCGACTAATTCCACAACTCATTTCCAAATTCGGTGATTAAAAGATTGTTACAACCCTATAAAAACGAAAACGTTCGCGTCAGCAATTACTTACCATAATAGAAACAATTGTCTAGTTTTTTCTGAAAATGGAAATAAAAAAAAAAGACTCGTGCGTGTGGAAAAAAAATATTTATGTTCTAACCCAGCGTTGCTCATACTGTGGGGCATGATAACCCTACGCGAGCATATTGAAAAGTCCAAAATAAAAGATTTAAAATAATTATTAATTTACCAAAAGGAAGTAAAACAAAATACATTCTGACATGATAAAAAATAAAATACATATTCAACACTGATATAAGATACTTATAAATGTATCAGTGTGCGGCAAAAAGTATTTAATAACTGTTTTATCAATACTAAATTAAAAGCAATTTTAGTAATTACTAATGATTTCCATGGGCTTGTCAGATACAAAATATAATACATTGTATATTGATAATATGTGCAGTTTATAATATTGAAGTCGCATTGTAGCTTTAGCGTCGAAGTACATTATTGTTGCATTCAATACATTGATGTGGTATGAGGGGGGGGGGGAGAGCTATGAAAATTATGACTGAAAATTGGTTGGCAAATATGGAAAGTTTGAGGAGCACTGTTCTAACCGCTAAACTCAGTCATAAAGGGTTTTTTTCTAAATTCTCTTGTCGGATCTGTGGTGTGAAGCATCATTCATTGCTTCATTTTACCAAAACAGCTGAGAATTGATTCTTAGGTCACTGGATTAAATAATTTCTCACGAACTCTTCGATTCAAAAAGTGTACGTTTGTGTCTAATACTGATGCAAGTTTCAGAGAGAATATTGAGCTCTTTTTAGTGAAAAATATCATTGACTTAACACCTTCTTCCGCATGAAATATTTCAAATTTAGTTCTTACAGATTTCCTTCAGTTGGCTGAACGTACATTTTGCAAACCAGGTCGTATCGAAGCACTGATAGGATGCCAATGGGTATTCAAGATTCTAAAAAATTACGCATTTAAGATTTATTCATCAATGAATAAATGATAGTTTAAAAAAATAATAATGCATGCTTTTATTGCAGAAAAAAACTAAAAAAAAAAAAAGAAATTATAGTTTAAAAAAACTAAAAAACACGTTTTTATTGCAAAAAAAACTAAAAAAATGAAAAATAAATTATAGTTTAAAAAAAACTAAAAAACACGCTTTTATGGCTAATCGAACTAAAAAGTAAAAAAACAGTTCTTAATATAAGAATAAAATGATTAACGAGAAAATTAATGTGATTGGGGTAAAAGCGTGGGGAGTTTTGTACTACACACATTTTTACACTTACTCAGCATTTCGGAGTACAACTAGTAATAAATTATAAGAATTGATAAAGAGCACCTCACGCTTTTACCCCAATGACATTAATTTTCTCGTTAATCATTTTATTCTTATATTTTTTTTTTAACATTTATAAACCCCGTGCACCACCGAACGTATAACACGGGGGTAAACAACACAGACAGAAGAGAAAGGATTACAACACAAACATCCATGCCTTCTCCGGGATTCGAACCCAGTCCCTGCGGCACCGCAGTCAGCTTCACTGACCACTATACCGGATGGGCGGCTTATTCTTATATTAAGAGTTATTTTTTTATTTTTAGTTCGATTAGCCATAAAAGCGTATTTTTTAAACTATAATTTATTGTAGATAGGATAACAGCATTACTATGGACACGTGTACCACTAAATATAGCGGGGTTCGGTCATCTGGCATCGCCCCGACAACCTATGACCGTGAGGAAAACCCCGCTCTACCACAATCCGTAGTGCAGTTCGAGGATAAAATGCGACCTGCCCCACCCCGGACAGTGGAGAAGGGATTCCGTTGAAAACACCGAAGAGAACGGTTTTGTATCGCCTCCTCCACACAACTAACATATTCTGAACTCTAACGAAATAATCAATATTATGAATAAATTCAATGTATATACTGTAATTAATAGCTGTGATGGAAATAAACCAATTATTTAATTTCCTAACTCACACGCCACCATTAATTTTCTCAAATGTCACAGTTTATAACTGCAACCATGCAAAAAATGTTGACTATATTAACTACTAACAACCTCTTTTAAGGTAATCGGCTACCCTGAAATTGTGCATTTTGACAAAAATTGACAATTTTTTTTCCATAATTTTATTTTATATTCCATCTTATAAGCTTTATAAAAATACCAAGTTTATTATTTTCCGTTCACTAGAACAAAAACTACAAGTGTTTTAGTAAAAGCAGATGCCATTACTTTAAGCAAGATGTCATACTTTAAAACACGTTTTACTCGTAATGTGTGTTTTTTTAAATGCTCAAAGGGGACAGTGATTACTGAAAAAGTTTTGAAAATAATTAACTAAGATTTTATGTGTATGTTCTGCATAACAGTAGAAGGGCTTTACCCTTCAGATGTATCAATCACTGTTTTATTACAAAATTTACAGACCCTTATGTGAATATAATCACTGTTTTTTAAAGCAATTTTTATATAATAACTAAGATAAAGTGCTCTAGTTTTTGTAAAAATTTAAATATCTCTAATTCTGAAGGTCATTTCAAAAATGAATTACAGCAACACATCAGAATTGAAAAATTTTAAATTTGTTCATAAACTTTTGGTACAAAATGGGCCCCGTTTATGTTATTTTTTGTAAATGTTTACCCCTTTTTTCCCATTTTAGTAATAATATAATTTCTTTTTCTCTTCTTAATTTTAGCATATTTTTCTTAAAATGTACTAAACAAATGTAAAAACCACAAAAAAATGTCCGTATCTCCATTTTCTTAAAAAAAAAAAGTTGTCACAAGTAGCCGAATACCTTAAGAGAGAATAGTTCTTCCACAATCAATAAACAAGAAAAATGATAATTTTTGAAAATCTAATGTAAAATAAAAAATGAATTTAGCTTGGTTATATATGTATGTTCCCGTTGTGGTGAAATATTACAGAATTTCAGGCCTATTCTTGTTCACTTTTAAGTCATTCTCAGACATTTATAAGAAAGAAAAAAGAAACTCCGAATCAATTCTTAAATACAGACATACAGTATAATACCTCAACTGTTACCCCAATTTAGACGAATCCGGAATTACGTGATTTTCAAATCTCGTCGATTCGTCAATCGTTTGAGAGCTACACAACTCGATTACTCATTCCTAATAAGCTAATGCACATGTTCGGATGTATCTCGTGGAGTTAACGCTTAACCATAATGATTAATTTTGCGTTGTTTATTTCTTATCTAGGAGTGTGTGTTTGTTATTACGTGCTATAATTGTTATACAATTGATGAACTCATAGAAATGCATGAGCAAAATTTAGATATATACAAAATTCAGCCTGTAAGCCAAGTTCAATCAGAAGATCGAATGAGAGTTAGGAATTTGACAGAAAACATCAGATTAATTGAAAAATGGTTACAAATTTTAGAAATATTTTTTCAGATTCAACGAAAAGCGTATTTTTCATCAAAACAAGGAATAAAAACGTTATTATGCTATGAGGAAATTTTGAGGAAGAAAAAAAAAATTCTTGAAGCCATCAAACTACTTTGTTCGACATTATATGAAACCTTCTACATTAAAATAAAAGCTCTCGTGTAGCTGAACAGTCAGAGACGTCTTAAGGTATGGGCCAACTGGGCCCAGGGCCTCACTCTCGGTGGGGGCCTCGTTTTGTTCCGACTCTGTTTTAGTGAGATCCTGATCCAGATAATTCTACTGGTCAAATATTATTCCACTAGATATTCTCTGAAAAACAGAGACTTCAAAGCTGTATGTTAACTGGCAAAAGTGGTAAGACTTTTATAATGTGATGACCTTTGTCCATGTCTTGCCCTAGGCTTAATGCCATAAGCAATCATTCAACTCATTTAGTCGAAAGGCGGCCATCAGTCGAGCCGGTTTGTGACTAGGTTTTTGAGATTATGAGTCATGCACATTTATTTGTTTCGAATTAACTTTTGAAAGAGTATTTGACAATGTATGCTACTATCTACTTTTAAAAATCTCAGATAGAGGCTACTTTTGTATAAAGACCCAGGGCCTCAAAAAATCTATACATTTCTCTGGGCCCAGGGCCTCATAGAGTCTTAAGACGTCCCTGTGAACAGTCCCTGTGTTAATATTCACTCACTCACTCACTCTACATTAAAATAACTTCGGTTTGTGATTTTGTACTTGTGTTACCTAAGACTTTATTAAATATTGTTTTTTTCCCCTAAATTATTATTTTCTTTCGTCTCCGGCTCCAATTAAAAATAATTTATATGATGTATATGTGAAATTATACCCCCGATTTACGCGAATTGGACTTAAGTGGTTGTCACTCAGTCCCACCTTTCGCTTTAGTTCGGGGCAGTGGCGCGCACACACACACACAAGGGGAGTGTCCTGGGGGTCCGGACACCCCCCCAAAGCACTTGAGCTTTTTTCGATTGATGATAATCCTCTCTCTCTCTATATATATATATATAACATAAAATTTAATTAAGTACTTGTAATTAACAATTTGTTTTATTAATTAATTCTAATTATTAATTCAATAATTTAATTTTTGCTGTTTTTTGTTAACAAAATCGACAAAATCAATTAATTGGTGTTGTCTTGAGGTATGATACGAGTCGGGGGACTTTCGACCGTGGACTCCTCCCCTTGAAAAATTTGTGTGTGCGCTACTGGTTCGGGGGTACTGCTGTACTTATAAAAAGAGAACTTTTTTTCGTTATTCCTAAAAAAAAAAAATTTAAAAAAAAAACGTTTTTTATACAGAAAATTTAGCAAAAAAAAATTATTGTTATTAATTTTCCTTTAAAAAGAGCATGCAATCTCACTATGGCACATAAGCTCTCCGAAGGGACCGAAACCCCCTAGTACCCGCACACGTCTCCAAACTCAATTCTCGACCACCACGGAGTGAAGCGTCTCTGAAAAGAATAAAAAAAATCGGAGCTAATTGTGTTTGTGTGAAGAGCATGAGGCTCACACCAGCGGGAGGGACTCGTACTCATTCACCCTCCTTCACCTCCCTCCTCCTGTTTTGGTTGATGCCCTTCTTTTCTTCCGCCGACCCCTCTTAGAACCTGCTTGCTCCCAACAAGCCATTGTCAACCACATTGCTCACAAATATTCGTTGACAACACAACTCTCAGTAAATCTTTTGTTGCCCAAGTAAAAAGAAATTGGTTCATGTTACCGCGATTTGTAATAAAGAAACAGATTCTTTTTTCACCTTGACTGTTACGTACACACATCGCTACTTACCTTTTTGTTAAATACATTGGGACATTTAGGTATTGAAATTGTTTGAGAATTAAAAACAGTTTCATATGTGTGGTTAGAATAGAAATACATTCGGATCTCTATTTAACGAAATCGCTAAATCCCGAGAAAAAGCTTACTTTGTGGAAAATTCGTTAAATAAAGATTAATTTTTAATGTACTTAAAAAATCACGTAAAATAAATTTTAAATTTATAAAATCTACATACACTCATGTCCATAAATTAAGGATACTGAAGTTCAGGCAAAGAAAGAGACAGAAGCAAAACAAATTTGACTTATGTGTAAAGTCTATTTATTAAACAAAAGGTAAAGAGCAAAAAAGATGCTATATGTTTGACATAATTAATAAAAATTTCGATTTTTACTCCCCGGAGAATATTTCCAAAAAAAAACCCTATTTACAAAAAACAGTATAACATGGTTAGTATGATGGTTAATACGGAGTATGTCTCCCGGACGATGCAATACAGGCCTTACAACGCCTACGCATGCTGAGTATCAAATTATCAATCTGATCTTGGGAAATATTACACCACAAATATTACGCAATGCCCTCCGAAGTTCCGGTAGACAGGTGGGAGGGGGTTGACGGGCTGCAATTCGTCGGCCAAGCATACCCCACACATGCTCTATTGGATTCAAGTCCGGTGAGTATGCTGGCCAATCCATACGGGTGATATCCTCCGATTGAAGGCATTCGTCTATAATGTTTGCACGGTGAGGACGGGCGTTGTCATCCATAAACAGAAATTCAGCACCCAAGGTGCCCCGAAACAAACGTACATGTTGTTCCAGAATGACATCCCGGTAGATGTGGCCTGTCATCGTTACACTCTGAACATGCAGGTCAGATCTGGAACCAACAATAATGCCTCCCCAAACGAGCCATCCTGCACCACCGTAACGGTGTCGTTTAATGGTGTTCTCTTGGTGGAAAAGGGTACCTGGAGCTCTCCATATAAAAGTCCGGCGAGAATCAGACTGCAAACTAAACCTGGACTCGTCGGAAAACATCACACAAGACCCCTGTTGCGGTGTCCACAATGTATGCTCTCTACTCCTGGTCTCTACTCCTACTCCTCTCTGCAGCTTTATAGTGTGTGTGTGCGAAGTTAATATAACTCTCACTCCCTCTAATATGAAACTGAAATCAGGATTTTTTAAAGAGTTTTTCTGTCTGGAAAAATTCTCCAGCCTTGCTCTTGAATGTTAGGGCAAGCATAGCTTTAATTGAATACTTAAAACAAGCATTGTACTTAAAAGACATACTCTCTTTTTACAAAATACATTTTCCCCTGAATCAAACATGGTGAGAAAAGTTGTGCTCACCTTAATTTAAATGAATTATCTGATTTTGTAGAGGAAGAAAGATGCAGATATTTTCTGAGTATAATTGTCAAATTAATCTTATCACTAATATTTTTAACACATTAAAATTTTTTTCTTAATTCACTAAGTAAAAGTAAGTAATTTATGTTTGATCAAAATAATAAAAGTTTTCATCTAAATGAGAATTTGATTATTTTTTAGTTTTAAGAATACTTTGTATAAAAATTGGAATATAATTAACTTTAAATCATAAATTGGGGCTAACATACCTTTATGTTATTACACACACACAAATTCAGAAAAAATTATAATATTGAAATTAATTTATACTATTTAAATTTTTAATCGGATTTTTAAAAAAAATTTCTTAATTTTGAGCTGGCATTAATTTTTGAAACATCTAAAAGAAATTAACGTGCTAATTTATTTTTAAATGTCATACGCAAAGATTTTTCTCTTTTAGTTCTGTTATGATATTAAACTGTTTGTTTTTCTTTTCCTAAAATGGAATGTTGCATGAATCTGAAAGAAATATAAGCAAGCTATAGTTTGAATTTTAACAAGTGCTCTTGTAAATGCTATTTTACCATCTTCGTGAGATAAAAAAAAACATTTTAAGTGCTGTAAAGTGCTAATTTATCTATAAATTGATGGGGAAGGAGTTTTATACAATAGTATAGTCTGTACTAGAGGGTCGGCCAACCTGTTTGGTGTGGCGTGCCAAACCAATCTACCAATATGATTCTTAATAAGACACTTTTTGAAACAATTCCATTCCCGCAATAATGCATACGGAACTAAAGAATAGTGAGAGGTCAGTAATACAGATTCCTTACAGTTTTATTACATATTAATTTTGCCTCTTTTAAAGATATTTCTCAACATAAAAATAAACAGCATAAAATATAACTATTCCTTCAACAAAATAAAGAAACTTAACTATGCGTATATTATGTATTTTTAAACATATTTATTGAAATAAGAAATATACAACATAAAATGTAAGTATTTAACTTCATTACAGTTAAATAAAAACATGTATAAAAATTTCAATACGAACCTAATGCTCGCAACGCCCTACACTTTCATATCGCAAAATCAAGGGTATAATTTGACATGTTCTGAGCATTCAATTGTTAAACAATTTCTTTGAGGACTCGAAATATTTTTCATTTGAAGAGGGAATTTTTACTTAGATACATAGAACTAAAAGTGACAAAGCAGAGCATGGGCACAATTTTCTCTCTTTGAACAATTAAATCTCTCCATCAATAGTATTCAATAATTTGTAAAAAATAGCTGTACATTTATCTTAAGAGTTATCCTTCAGATTTTTTCTTAATTCTTTAAATGTCTATAATTCTGAAGATTTTTGTAAAGAAGAGATCTATTACAAATTTATAAACTTCCAACCACTCAAAAATTGACAAATTTGTTGAGTAGTGCAGAGTGCCACTGAGAATTGTACCACATGCCATAGGTTACCGATCTCTGGTATGCAATACCATGAAAAAGTGCCCGAGTTGTAAATGCTCAAAATAGTGTAAATAAATCTAAAGAAATTCTGCTTTTTTATTTTAAATTACTAATTAGATTTTACAAAGTTAGCTTTATAAAATGAGAATTCCATTTAGAAATGTTTTAAAAAACGAATTCCTCAGACTCTTAAAACGTATAAGACTTAATTAATTTGGTGGTCAGTTTAATTTAATCTAATTTCTATATCAAGTAATTAAGGAAAAATATTAAAACTCTCTTCTTTTTTTTAAAAAATTATTCTTATATGTTACAGTACAAAGCAGGTCAACGAAAATGTTAAACGTATTTATTATATAACATCGTACCTTTGATTAATTTTTTAAAGTCATAACAATGTTGAAAAAATATTTAACGTTAATCACGAATGTAGTTCAAGGGCATTGCATTTCTTCCATAGTTTTTTAGGAATGAGAGAAATCAGAAAGTGAAATTTTTCATGCAATATAGTAATGTACCATAAACTTTCAATGGGCACGTTTTGTTTACCACTTTTGTTAACGGAAAGGGAATTTTTTTCACTTCATTCTCTTTTTTCCCCTATCACGAAATCATTTCGTAGTTTTTCAAAATTTACTCATGCCAAAAAAAGACAAAATACGGAAAACTCAGCACTTACTCTTCTTCATTTATATCCTGGTAGTATTTTTTAAGCAATCAGAATTCTAGTTTTATATTGAATTATTTGTTGTTTTAAGCTTTAGTTCCTGTTTAAAAAGGAACTCTAGCTATTCCCAAGGGAGAAAAATGAAAAAAAATTAATTTTTCCAAACGCTATATAGTCTCGCGCTCGACAACGAATTAAACATTTTGTTCACGATTTTAGATGAAGCTTAGACTCCGTTGCTAATTGAATAATACGGCAAATTAAAAATGACAAAAGTGTGGAAAAGGTAATTTGCGTTTTAATATTTAATTTATTACTGATATTTAGAGTAAGTTATTATTGAATGAAAAACGAATATTTGAATAATGTTGTTTGATGAAGAAAATGAATAAGGGTGTGGTATTTTTTTGATTTTAAGATTATTTTGGTAGCGTAATGAAAAACTTTTAAAAAATGTTCTATGATAGTTTTTTTTTAATTTAAAAGTGTAAGAGAATAAAAGGAACTATGTACAATATATATTCCTTTTGAATATTTATTTATTTTTTGTTTTTACGTCTACAAAATAGTCATGTAACAAATTACGCTATTTAATATAAATGAATTATTTTATAAAAACGTAAATGAGTTGTGCATATCTTTTTTGAAACTTTTTAATTTTTTAAAAATTAACTCGGTTTACGCCAAATTATTGATATGTATATATAATATGGATAATATTTTAATTCTTTATTTATAATGCTTTTTTCATGAACTCACAGTAAAAAAATTCTGTTATTAATATATCAGAAAATAAAAATTTCTTCTATAATATCTGATGCTTACCTTAAGTTATACTCTAGGCAATTATCTTAGATAATCGTATGTTGTTAAGAATAAGACAATGGCGCCGTTAACTTAAAAGCCTTTTAATCATAGTAAAAAAAGGTAAAAATAAATATTTCTAAAGATATTTAAGCAACTATAAATGGTATTCTGCTTTTTTTTAATAGTGTTCCTATGTAAAATTATTCAATATATTGATTTTATAGACAATTTTTCGAATTTCGACCCATTTAGGAATCAGAATATTTTTAAATAGTAGTTCGGATTATGAAACAGTACATCAGAGTGGAGTACTCTTAAGGATGAGGTTTCGGGGTTCAAAAATCTCCCATAGGCCAACAGATTTTTAATTTTTAGCATAAAGACTACGCCTTAACATTATCGTTGAAGCTAGTGCGTCCTATCTATACCTCACTTAGAAGAAAAAAGCTATCTGACGATTCGGTTAACCTCAGGGTGTCGGGAGAAGAAAAGAGGAGTAAAAATCGATGCTGCACTACCATAAAAGAGGTCTGTACGCCAGTGTATTAAATGTATGTCATACAAATTTAAATTGTCTTGGGTGTCAGTTATACTTTAATAAGAAATTGTGTATTTTTCTTTAAATATAGGGAAGTTGATCTTTTATTTGAGGTGTGTAAGGTTTCGTTTTTTATTTGTTATTAATTTAAAATATGGTTAGAAAGCTCTGTTTTATGAATTTCCGTTGTTAATTTGACGATATCTAAATTTAACTAATTCATAAGCGATTGACTTCATAATTACAGGGCGAGCATCAGTAATAAGGAAATAATTTCGTAACTGTCATTTTGCAACTACTATATAGATAACTTAGGAGCATATTGTGGAATATAACGGAAGACTTTTTTTCCGATTGCTTAAGTATACATAGTGTGTAGGTTCATCTAGACTTAAATAAAATATTATATTTTCTTAAAATAAACTGCTGTCTTATTTGTTATACGTGACATAACATTCATAGTCAGGATGGAATTATTTTTTGTTTCATGAGTTATTTCAAGAGAAAACAAAGACAACTCGACCTTTTTCTTTAAGAGAGAGTCAATTTTTTTTTTTTTTTTACTGTTCTAGCATGTATAAAATTACCAATATTTATCAGGAAGAACTAATTATTTAACTGCACTTTGTAAATTTATTTTTGATTTAATAACCAGACAACCCCTTTGAGATCAGTTCACCAGCAATCTGCGTTTTTACGTTTTCTTATAACAGAGGAAAACTTCTGAAGATCCATCACTCTAATTCTCACATCTTTTAAGAAGTACATTTTGTCTATATTTCAATTCGAGGAATGAAGCTCAGAATTGTCCATTTCGCTTCATGTTAATGCGGCCGCGGTAGCCTAGTGGTCAAAGTAACTCGTAGCCAGCGTATCATGAGTTCGAACCTAGTGCCGCTGAAAACGCCTAGTGTAGAGGGGCCGATGCACGTTAAATATTTTGAGGCTCCAAGTCCTGCCATTGACGTGGTGTGGATGTTCGGAGAGTGGTTCCAGCTCATATGTCGTCCTCATCCCTTGACCTTGGTTCAGAATTACGAGGATCGTTACCAATACCCCTCGTGTTGCTTTACAGTGCGACGCTTAACACTCATTCACTCACTTAATATCGGTATTCAAAAGAATGGCTTATTGACAACTTGAATAAAGGAAAAGACTCATTATAATTATTAACTAAATAGGGGACTTCAATTAATCAGTCTCACGTATTAAAGAAAAACTCTGTATGACTTAACATGTCTAAAAATTATATTAATTTTAAATACATAGTATTTTAAAACTACGGAATACCGGGAAACAGTACAATCCAATAAGAATCAAGTGAAATAGCCTTCAAATCCTTAAGTGCTTTCAGAATTTTAGAGATCATGCAGTTATATATACTAAAATATGCGAATAGAATGACTAAAACGTATAAAGTGCTCTACGAATTTTCCATGTAACAGGAGTTTTAAATAATAGGCGTTTGGAGAGTGAGGCGTCAACTCAGATGTCATTTTTGTCCCATGACCGTGGTTAAAAATTTTGTGGCCGTGGTAACCTAGAGGTCATGAGTTCGAGCCAGTGCCATTAAAGAATCCCTCCGTGTAGAGCGGCTGATGAACTTTAAATATGTCGAAGTTCAAAGTCTTCTTATTGACGTGGTGTGGAAGTTCGGAGACTTAGGTGCTGACGTGGCGCGTTCTATCCTGAGGACAGAACCGGGACCTTTGGATCCGAAACCGAGTAACTTAACCACTACACCAAAATGATCACCATGATGTGGAGGTTGTAACTGGCTTATATACATTATATCGCTACACGCTCCCCTACCAGTGAGTTGGTTAGGCGAACGAAAAATATAGTTATTAATGGGAGCGATCAGAAGTCTGAGTGTTCAAATCACGTCTGGGTCATCAAATGACGTGGCGTGTTCTATCCTGAGGACAGAACCTAGGAACTTTGGATCCGAAACCGAGTAACTTAACCACTACACCAAAATGATCACTATGGTGCGGAGGTTGTTACTGGCTTATATTGATTATATCGCTACCGTGCCAACTCGGGTGTCGTCCTCTTGACCTGACCGTGGCTCAAAATTATGAAGTTCGTTGCCGCTAGCCAAAGTGTAGCTTCTGAGTGCGACGTTAACCCCTTAAATGCTTTTCCCGTACACCGTATGGGCTACCGAAAATTATCCACAACCGTTTTGCCCGTACAGCGAACGGACACTGATGATATTTTCTCTCTATCTTTGATTTGCACATATTTTTTTAATTCTTATAATGAGATTATAGTGCTAGTGCTTTTAAGAGATGTAGTTTGTCTATGGTACTGAAATACTTCTCATCCGGGATTTTCTTTGTGGTGAAGGCGAGAATTTTTCATTGAAGGCACGAATTTAGATTATTGAAAATATTCGATAAAGAAAAGTGTTTGGCAAAGCAATGTGTAATTTGTTGCTTGAGAAAAAATGAAAATGGAAAGATAATCCAAAAAAGCCAAAAGAATCTCTGTTCTCATTGTGATGTAAGACTTAATATTATAGCATGCTTCAAATTGTGTGTGTATATATATTATGCGCGCACGCTCATACACAAAATCTTCAACCGTTTGAAAAAGAGGTACAAACATAAAATTTTTTTGTTAAGATGAGAGAAATTATTTGAAGGTAACACATTCTTCACACATAGCATCCAAAGTGTATTCATAAATAAACCAACATTTAGGCATTTTTGTGTTCCCTAATTACATAAACTAAAAAATAGTGTGAAAACTTTAAAATTGAAAATTTAAAAAAATTCTTCTATTTTCGCGTTTTGTTAAGTATAATGCTTAGTTATATTCAATCAAAAAATGGGCTTATTTTGGAACACATTTTAGATAGAAATACTGACCGCTTAAGAGGTTAATAATCAAATTATTACGTATAATTTTTATAAGTAACTTTCTACGGCTACATTAGCATACTAACTATATGGACGCGGTACCTAGGGGTCAAGATATCGGATCGTGGATGGCATGTCAAGAGTTCGAGCCCAGTACCACTAAAGACCCGCCGTGTAGGGGAGCGATGTACGTAAAATCTGTCGAGAGCTTAAACGTCCTCCCGTTGGTGGGTAGTTAGGAGAGGTGGTATAATCTCAGTTGTCATCCTCGTCACTTGACCATGGTTCAAAATTACGAGGTCCGTCGCCAAAAGCCCTCGTGTAGCTAGCTGAACAGCACGACGTTAGTATTTACTCACTCACTCAGCATACTGAATGTAGTTAGTTTACGGCTATAGTAGACATGTTAAAAAAATATCAATCATTATTTAATGTGATAATACATTGTGGGAATTGAGCTTAATCTTCGGAAATGATGCATATTGGCTTTGCTTAGTTATCATTAGAAATAGGACTAATTGTGCTAGTCAGCATTTTTTTTCTCTTCCTTCATGGTTGTTTTTCCTGAAAACAAGTGACCGCACCAACCAAATGGTCATGGTTGCGAACTGGTGATGCGTCTATCGATTCGTGAGTCTTAGTACCACTAAAGACTCGGAGGGGCTGACGCTGGTTATGTCTGTCGATACTCGGTTTTCACGTTAGCGTGGTGCGAAATTCAGGTATCATCCTGAGGTTCGAAATTATGAGATCCATCGCCGATAGCGATGGTGTAACTTCCGAATGTGACCAGAGACGGATTAAGGTAGTTGGAGGCCCCTGGCGGTAAAAGTTTAAGGCCCATGGACGCAAGAGTTGAAAAACTAAAATAGTGAAAAGAGTCGCTTACTTTAAATTCTCAAAATAAAATGTACTGATAATAATAAAACAACGGCTAAAAAAAATCTTAACTGTTTTTTATAAAAAATTGACAAATTTATCAATTATTTTTGCCGTACGTATATCTATTTTCTGAAAAAAATTTTCTTCTGTACATAATATGACCCTGTTGTTCAATTTGTCTTTGCTCCCATAGTACTTCTTAAATTATTTAAGACGTTTTAATACTGAAAAAGATCTTCCACCTGATGCAGTCGATAACGGTATTGTTAAAAATATTTTCAAAGGTATTTCTTTATTAGGATTTTTCTTGCAACTGGATAAATTTCTAGTGGGGGGTTTTCACTATATCTTTCTTTTCTTTTCTTGCTCTAATTCATATCTTCAAAATTAAATGTTTAATATCATCTTTGTAAGTTTTCTGTAACTTTTTTTTGTGTAGCTCTCTTTTTAATTTCAGCTTATAATCTCTCGTCAAAAATACAATAAAGTGTTGTATAACAGTTTGATAAATCTCAGCCCTTCGGATAGTTCTGCTCTTGTCCTATCGCATATGACATAAAACGAATTAACTATGAAATTTTCCTTTCTTTCAAAAATTCGTAACCGACTTCTCAATACTTTCACCAAAAATATTTTTTTCCTTTTACTGCCTGCAAGATTGTCCAGCTTTCTCTTCAAACAAGAGCCCTGATAAATCATTTGCTCCTTGTCCATTTTCCCAAATTTATTTCTGAAATTTTGAATAAAATTTTCTAGAGATTTTAGTAAGCTAGATCATTTTAATTGTATACTTATATTCAGACTCAACTTATTGCAATGATTTGATTCGTAGCATGGAGTATGGTATTCCCCTATCATGGTCATTAGGGAAGTTCCACATTTTTCCATCTGTTTCTAAAGGGAAGTAGCCTCTAGTATTGTGGTCTTTTTTTTCCTCATTCCCATCACGGATTTCAGCCAAGATCGCTTTTATTTAACTTTGTCTTGCTATTAGGGCCTACATTCAACTAATTTGAATAGTTTGCTTTTTTAACTAAAAATATCTTTATCATGTAACTTTATTTAATTTCATTAGTAATATACACTGAAGGAAATAAAAATCTCTTAACAAAGAAGGATTTATACTACGTTGACGAAATTTGGTGGTCGTGTTTATACACTCAAGAGCCAAAATATTATGACCACCCCTACATTTTGCAATGAACTCGCCTGGATGACGTGGAAGGCACGTGATCAGGTGAAAGTGGTATTTAACTGCTGCTGGAGAGTCTGAAGAATCATACTTTCACTTCTGTGTGTGATGGGAAAGGCTGCGGATCTAAGCGACTTGGATTGAGGGCAAATTGTAATGGCTCGAAGACTCGGAACAAGTATTTCCGAAACTGCACGACTCGTGGGTTGTTCGCGATCTTCAGTTGTTAGTACTTATGCAAAGTGGATGAATGATCGTGAAATCAGCAGTAGACGACATGGTGTTGGACGTCCATACGCTATCAAAGAAAAAGGTCGTCGGAGACTGTCTCGCATGGTGAAGCAAAACCGGAGCCAGACAGTGGCTCAGCTGACAGCCCAATGCAATGCAGGACCAAGTAGATTAGTATCGGAGCACACAGTTCAGCGGACACTGTTGGCTACGCAACAAACGTCCCACTCGTGTGCCTTTGCTGACCAAGTGTCATCGCCAACTGCGCCTATGCTGGGCCCGGGAACATCGCGACTAGTCCATGGATCAGTGGGAGAGAGTTGCCTGGTCAGATGAATCACGGTTTGTCATTCATCACGCCGATGGTCGTGTCAGGATACGCCGTCTTCCAGGCGAACAGTTGCTTCCTCAATGTAGATCACTAGAACTTTCTTCAATCGAGCACGAAAGGAATATCATTGGACGGCAATGTCAGCTTTATCCACAGGCAGAATTAAACAATCTTATTTCAACCGAGCAAGAGCAACAGGCATGCAATTCCATCCCACAAACTGATATCCGGTACCAGTACGACACATTCCCCGTTTGCATGCTTGCATTTGAAATTGTGGTGGTTACACCAGCTTTTAAAGATTATCACATTTGAAATGGCTCTACTAGCGCTTACCTGTGATCTTGAAATTTTAATCAATTAAATATGTTACCTATACATTTGTATAGGTAGCCGGTTGTCGATTTGTATTGCTGAAGTTTTATTAGCCGACAGTATTTTTTTCTTGGTGTTGGAATTTTTTTTTTTTCATCAGCGTAAAATGTACCCGAGAGTAATTAATCATGGCTATGAACTGAAATCAAACTTGTTTGATTTGAATAGTATTCATTTGTTCGAAATAAAATTTGGTCCCAAAAAAATGTATGTGAAAAATTTGTACAGATTGTAACAATACAGATATACGAGAAAAAGATTGTAGGGATTCTACACGACTCAAATACGAAGAAATCATCGGGGGAACAATATCGGTTCAAAATCATTTTCTTCCACTTTGAATTAATAAATGGAATCCATCAAGCTTGGAGCCCCTTCTGGCGCTGGGGGCCCCTGGTGGCCGCCAGGTCCGCCACCCGCTTAATCCTCCTCTGAAGGTGACTTTAATATATCACCAATCAATTCCTGAAGACGAAACCTTGAGGATCAAGAATCTTTCCAACATATTAACGGGCTAGTTAAACATAAAATTGAATTTTATGCAACGGAGTCGAAAGTTGAGCATCAATTTACACTGGTGTAAGAAATTAAGAGAATTTGCAGACTTGATCGATTATCTCTAGAACTACTGGACCGATTTTAACGAAATTTGATATGTACTTGCATTGTGATACAATACAAAACAAATAACCATTCAACAACTGCAACACACACGCGTAACATTCGTTGGAGTTGAAAGGTATGAAACGGTGGTTGCAGAATAAACAAAAATGGGTTCATATGGCCCCCTCTTACAGCTATACAAGCCTCGCAGCTTGATGACATACTTGAAATAAGGCAGTTTATCAGTTCTTGTGGCAATTGGTCCCCCTCGTTCAGCAACGCTGTTTTCATTTCCTGGATGGTTCTCGGAGGGGTGTTTCCGAGTAGCAATTACCCTCCCCAGAGCATCCCGGACAGGCTCTACAGGGTTGAGGTCTGGAGACCTGGGTGGTCATTCCATACGGCGAATATCCTCACTTTAGAAATTCGTCGACCTTAAGAGCTATCTCTATGTGACCTCGCGTTATTGTCCATTAAAATGAACTCGGGGACACAAGCACCCCCGAAAAGTGGTGAACATAGGGCTCCAAGACCTCATCCCTATACCTCACACCAGTCACAAAGCTTTCAAAGACATGGAGAAGTGTACGGTCATCCAGCATGATGCCTGCCCAGACCATTAAGCCTCATCCGCCATAATTGTCGATTTCGCAGACATTGGAGGGTAGGTAGCGGGTCCCTGGTTCTCTCCATATGAACACAAGACGAGAATCGGTGTTTAGGCTAAAACGGGACTCATCAGCGAACAGAACGGTCGTCTATTGATGCATACTCCAATCTCTATGCTGTCTGCGCCATGCTAAACGGACTTTCCTGTTCGTAGACAGGAGCGGGATGCAAAAAGCAAGTCTTCTGGCAAACAACCCTCTCTCATGAAGTCTTTTTGAAACAGTCACCCTTGATACACGGGTTCTTGTGACTGCACACAAGTAACGAGAAAGCTTAAAAGCTATAGCCCCTCTGTGTTACGCGTCGCTGTAATCGACAAATAACCATCTTCTCTGTCCGTCGTGGCTCTTGGATGACCTTGGCTAGGCTTTCTCTCGATGGATTCATTATCCTGGAACTGTTTCCATAAGTTACACACGACGCTGGGCGTTAAATTGAACTCTTTACAAATCTGGACTTGATATTAGCATGCTTCTAGCCTCCCCGCAATTTGCCACTTCATTCCCTCATTTAAAAGTTGGTGGCTACTTATTTTTACTGTTACAATTTGAATTGAACTGAGTGCTTCAAAATAACACTAAGAAATTCGCCGAGGTGTGCTGGCGAATGAAATGCGCCTTAACTTACACGCGCTTATAAAGCCCGTTTTTGTGCTGGTTCCACCTACACACACGTGTACGCTAACGTATTTGACGTGCAAGGTTTGAATTTTTATCTAGAAGCAGTGGTTTTTCATTTAGTTCAGTTTTTTTCATGCAATTCGATAAAATATGCAAATTCTCTTAATTTATTTCATCAGTGTACTATTAAGTTGACTTAAAATGCTCAGATTTGATTTGTATAGCATTCCTTAAGCTGTACAGATAACTATAGTTACTTAAGGCTTTCGTAATTGTAAACATTCTTCCTGAGGATGACTATGTTCCTAGCCTGCCTTGGACCACAATGCATTTTTTGATGCTTTCAGACAATTGAGTTTTACTGTAACTGTATTAATCATTTCAATCTATACCAGAATTGAGATCTGTACTTTCAGTCTTTTATTATTTAGAATTCTAACAAATAAATTACCTTTAAATACTTGTAAGAGAATCTTGGCATTTTTAGGAATAAATGTAAATTATTTTGAAATTTCTGACTAAACGACTTGAAATTCTGACTTTTTTCCAGTATCATTCCCCATGTTTCAAATAAGTGCACAACTTATTTTATTACTATAAATACATGGAAACTGTAACTAAATCTTGCACCTTATACTTGGAAATAATAAAAACAATTTAGAAGTATAGTTTGACTACAGTTACGAATTAAGTGGTTCATCGCTAGTAATCACCAGGACAAATCTAGTGAACACTAACCACACAACCTAATCCAAACTAAGCTAGCATAAAATATTTTAAAAATGAATTTTGTATATGGATGAATTTAATATTGCTGTTAAGTATAATTTCTGATTTTATTAAAAGTACGTTTTAGAAAAGTTTTTCTCTGGGATATAAATGATTCCGGAGCACACAACTTACATAAAAAACCAAGTAATGGGGATATTTTCCATCAACAAATTTCTAGATATCTTTTAAATTTTTTGTTTATAAACATTATATTCTTTATACACGGATTTAAGATCCTTTATGTGAAGTTCTCTAAAGTAAATTTAAATAACATTTGATTGATTAAAGATGAAATAAAATAAAAGATAGTGCACGCCTTTCTTAAATACTTAATGTATTGAATATTATGTACTGAAACCTTCAATATCAGTTCAGATAAAATTTAACGCTGACAAATGATAGAATAGAGTATCAGTGTTGAAAAAACAAAGTGGATTATTCAGTTGTCACGATCCTTTCCTTTGGTTGAAGCTTTCAAAATCCCTTCCTGCCTCTTGATCTACAAATTTATAATCCCGTTCTAGGGCCTCTGCATCATAAAAACGCAGCGGACCCCTGGTAGGAATATTATGACATAGCGCTGAAAATATGATTTTTCTGTACTGGTTTCAGAATTGGAATATGTCATGTATGATAGTTGAGGGCTTTTCGCCCCCACAAAGCGAGGTCAAAAGCTTAGATTCGAAATCACCCCCCTTCCCCTGCTCCTGGCATCTCAGATAGATCAGTTCTCAACCATGCGGTAGACCCAAAAACCAACTTCCCAATAACGTCAACCGCCCAAGATACAAACTGGTGGAATAACAGAGGAAAGACAATTTTTTTTATCTAACTAATGCGTTTAGTTACATGTCAGTGTTTCGTTTTTGACGATGCCAATCATAACTATTCCGAGAATTTTTTTTCTGTTGAGGTATCCGACTACCCTAAAATTGTGAATTTGCCAAAAACTAACAATTTTTTTTTTATGATTTTATTTTATAGGCCATCTTATTAGCTTTACAAAAATACCAAGTTTATCATTTCCGTTCAATAGAACAAAGACTACAAGTGTTTTAGCAAAAGCAAATGCCATTACTTTAAGCAAGATGTCATACTTTAAAACGCGTTTTACTCGAAATGTGATTTTTTTAAATAATCATACGGGGTCAGCGATTGCTAAAAAAGTTTTAACATAATTAACTGAAATTTTTTGTGTATGTTCTTTAGAATAGTAAAAGTGTTTTAACCTTCAGATTTATCAATCTCTGCTTTATTACAAAATTTACAGTCCCTTATGTGAATATAATCACTGTTTTTTTAAGCAATTTCATATAATAACTGAGATAAAGTGCTCTAGTTTTTGTAAAAGTTAAAATATATCTTATCCTGAAGGTCATTTTGACAATGAATAACATAGCAACACATCAGAATTGAAAAATTTAAAATTTGTTCATAAGCCTTTGGTACAAAATGGACCGCATTTGTTATTTTTTATCAACTTTCACCCATTTTTTCCCATTTTAGTTATAATAATTTATTTTTCTCTTTATAATTTTAGCATATTTTTCTTAAAATGTACTAAACAAATCTAAAAACATCAAAAAAATCTACATATCTCCATTTTTTTAAAAAAAAGTTGTCGCAACCAATCGGGATACCTTAAGAATGTAATGCTATCACCTAACATTACATTGCAAAGGACTCGGGCAGGAATAATCCAGTTTATCTATCAAATTAAGTCGACGAGAATGATTCTTTGAAAAAAAGGTACGAAGGCTGATGGTTCTTTCAGTGTTTCAGAGAATTATGAAGTTTAACTTTCTGAATAATTATGTTTAAGTATAATAAAAAAAACCGAAAACTTAGGAGTTTTGTTATAAAAAGAATTACTGTTATAACATTGAAAAATATATTAAGTTCATTTAGAAATTATTTCAATTATAAAATCTAAAAGCATGTACCTTGAATAAAAATTAGATGTAATTTGTTCCAATTAATGAGTTTTGCTTAAGCCAATACTGAAATTTTAGTCGGTTGCTAAAAATTGCTTTTGAAACGATTTCAAAATTTAATCATTTTTACGCATATCCAATCGCACATGCAATAATTTCACACTAAATTTTTCTTTATACATTTAAACATATTATGATAAATTGTTCTTAAATACTTATTTTTAAATTTTTCTCAGTACTTAAGTGTATCACTTAAATTTTGATCATATATTTATAAGCGAACTTAAAATGCTTTTTAGATATTAGAATTCATGAGTGAGTGAATACTGTTCAGCTACACGAGGGCTTTTGGCGAGTTGGAATTCACATATATAGAGCTGTTAAATCTTTACACTTTGTTCTGTTGAACAGCCTATTTTTCCTTTGATATGTGTTCCTCAGTATAAATATTTTTTAAAGTAGAACACTGAAAATGGTGCTCTAAAATGAAGAATGACTTTTATTTTCGTGTATGTTTTCTTAGAATTAATAATTATCAGGAATTAAGAGTGAGATTACATAAAGAGCCTACGTTATGTATTTTAGGATGCTGCAAAATTTTTCCAAAACTATATTTTTATACCCCGTAATGAAGATTAATGACTTAGTTCCTCAAGGTGAAAATATAGAGGGGAGCGGGTAACTCATGTGTTCGGAAAACACACAGCTCGCACACGTTCGCTTGAACTGGAAAGGTAGCGAAATATTCGGAAGAATCTTAAACGATGATGTATTTACATAATTAAAGGATTTCACACAACACATTTCCAAATCTGTATCTATAAGCAAGTTTCAGTAAAAAAAAAAAGTTTTTGCGTTACCAGTAAAATCATCAGCAGACATCTTTAAAAAAAGAGGTGCAGATTTTTTTACTTCTTTTTTCTCCCTTTTAAACAAAGAGATCTGAGTTATACAGGTTTAAATTATTGAATCTTTTTTTATCAGTGAAGAAAAGAGAATACATCGTGTAACAATCCAATCCCATACTTAAATCGAGCAATTACGAAAAATTCGTTAATTTTACCTTAAAACTGAGAATGGATCTATTAGCGTGCTTATTCTATTGAACAGAAAATAAAATTCCAATCAATCCGATATGTAATAAATAAAAGTCAAAAGCTACGATGGATTGACTGCTATGTAAAATATCGTGCTGTTGTATTTTTTAAGAAATTCGGGAGGTTTGTTACTTTTAACAGCTAAAGACTGAATAGTTTTTTCAATTCCTACTATTAATTCAAACTTTCCTTTATATATTTTATATATCTTGTTCAAACTTTCAATCGAAAATAAAATACTGTTTATTCATCCCCACTCAAGTTCAAATACATTTTTTTAAACTTGTAGTGGATGACACTTAATGCTAATACAGATTTTTCAGTTTATTAATTCATTAATTTAATTAATTATAATTTTAGAGATATATTTCAGTCGATATTATTTCTCTATGGCAGCACCAGGGGATAAAATAGCTTTTGTTAAATGTGTGAGGAAGATTTAACTTAACCTGTGTGAGTAAAAAAAATATACGCTAGTTAGACACGTCAGCATTCCTTTTACACTGATTTTAAGATAATTTTTTTTCCTATTATATTCAACTTTTATTAAAAAATGTAATTACAAATTTAATGTGGTTAAAGAGTTTTTAATGTTAATTTAAAAGGTATTTTGCAACTTAATATTGAGATTCTGTCATATGTATAGAAACATTTATATTAATTGTAATTATTTAATAAAAAGTAACTAAAATAAAAATTTTCTTTATTGACCTATTAGGAATTGACTTCATTTTTTTTATATTAGTGGTTTTTACAGAGATTTTTTGAAGGGTATTTAAAGGTGCAAAAATGTGAGGAATTATTTGATTATAGCAAATTCTTAATACGTTTTATTCACTGTAGTTAAATAGTTATTGACAGTTTTTAATTTGATATTAAATTCTACTGTAAGGCTGAAGTATCGTAAATGACGTACTCTGAATTGATAGATATTAATAAGAGTAAAAAGCGTCTTTACTTACATTATTTTAAAAACATGTCTTATTAGGTTCATGACAGAAACAATGTCAAACAACATTCCAATCTATTTTCGTTTTAGAGAGAGTTTTGTTTCTACGAATATTTATCGTTTTTAAAATATAATAATGCATTTCTTAAATAGGCTGATGAAAGACAAGCTTTCCATGCTGAAGTATTTTTATTAACTGAATGAACTGTTTTAAAAAGCGAGAAAAAAAGATAAAAAATAAATATCTAAATGAGAAATAAGATATGAAATCGTTAGAGATAGAACCGACAGTTTGGTTTTTTGGACTTTAAAAAACGGTGAAATTTCGAATTTTCTGCGCAAGGAAAAATCTCATAGGGTGGCCCTCATTGGATTATGTAATGGAGAACCAGGGGTTATCAAGGCTTCTCTAAATTCCACAAAACGTGACGAATTTTTTCTCGTAAAATCTTGCAAGGAAATTATCTTCCGACCTTTTGGTCTAAGTACACATTTTCTCACACTAGATGACCCTCATGCTTGTCTCACACCCCTGGCTACTCACTCTACCCTGAATGTAGTCATCAAAAATTTCACCTTCATCTTGCGGAATTAACATGAGGCAAACTAAAAACATTGAGTACTTATTTGGGCTTCCGTCTACAAGCCATTTTGAGTTCGTGAATATAATGTTAATCCAACGTGGGATTTTTGTTTTCTTCTCAAATCTAAATTAGTGCATCGATTTAATTCCAATAAAGTGCAATCCAAAAAAATATATATATTTCTGGGGGCAAGAAAAGGCATTTTTATTCAAATATTCCTAAAAATGTTATTTCTTTTAAAATGTTCTTAAAAATGTTTCTTTTGAAAATGTTCCTAAAAATGTTATTTTTTTGAAAATGTTTCTAAAAATGTTCCTAAAAATATTATTTTTTTAAAAATGTTCCCTTTTGAAAATGTTCCAAAAAATTTCTTCTGGAAACCTTCTCAAATGAATCGTGTTAAAGTAGACATGAAAATATTTTTACAAACTTGAGAAAAATGTTATTCTAGGTTCTAAAAAAAACCTTCATTATTATTTTGCTCTTTCGGATGCGCTTAGTTTTATTCAAATAAATATAGAAGTCTAGAGATCAGGAGAAAAGTAGAAACTCTATAGTCTTAGTATTCCCGTTATCTCTTACGAACTCAAAGTAGTCGGTTGACGAAGAACTTTAAGTAATGGAATGGTCAAATTAGAACCTTTTGAAAGCCATTTGTAAGTAATAATCATTGATTCCTGAAATATGTACACACATTTCAGATTATTAAAAAAATACTGAAGTGTTTTAAACTCATTAATGTGTCGACGGTAGCAGAGTAATCATGGTTACAAATTCGTGGGCACTCTCATTGAGGCGTGGGTCTCAGTTCTGGCGCAGCTGAAGACCCACTATGTAGAGGGCTGATACACGTTAAATTAATCGAGCTTCAAAGCTCTTCCTCATGTTGGCATGGTGTGGAAGCTTGGAGAATAGGATGCCAGTTCAGATGTTGTCCTCGTCACTTGACCCAGGGTCCAAATTACGAGGACCATCTCTAATAAGCTCTCATACAACTTCGAAAGAGAGACATTATTAAAAATAATATCAAAGCAAACCAGTTAAAAAGTCTTCTACGATGAAAACAGTTTTAAAAAATGAGGAAGTACTTATTTTAAAATCATTTTATGTTTAAAAATGTATCTTTTTCTACAATTTTTTTTAATTTAAGACCAAATTCTTAATATTTTGATTAGGTTGTATCAAATTTATTTTCAAATGGGTCAAATCCATTATTTTTATTTTGGTGTTAAGAAGTATATATGTTGTTTCTAATGGAGCTTATATGAAATGAAAATTTTCATTTTGCTATTCATATCACTTTTGCTTATAGCATAATAAAAGTAAGGAATTTATAAATCTTAAGACAGAATTTGGCTTGAAAACCCCATTCCTTGATGCTTGAAAAATACTTATTTTGCCGAAAGGTTTATATACCCGTGATTGTCACATTTCCGACAGGTCTATCACCTTGCCAGAATATTAAACACAAAATATAGATATTGGTACTGCGGCAACTCGCTTGATTTCCGTAAGTCAATGCATTTGAACCTAAAGATGATACCCCTGAATGATTTTCCATCAATGTGGCTTTAATGTATATTAAACTAAAAATCATTTCATCAAAAAATATAGGATTCTGACAAAAATATAAAGATACAATATAGAAAGTTAAAACGAAAAATTGTTTTTAGATTTGTTACTTTAGATATAATTGTGACGGATCTAAATTAAATCTAGAAATGTGTTTTTTCATGTATTTTTATACATTGACTGGAAAGCTGTTAGCTATTAAAGCGGTTTTCTAAGTACTAATGACAATTTGCAAAAGGTTTCTTGTATTTCAAATTTGATTAACTTCATCAATTTTTTCATCATTAATTAAATTTTTGTTCGCTAAAGATTACAATATCTTAAGCATTTCATAAAATTCTTAATTGATATGTTTTTTTATAATTTTTTTCTCAAAGAAAATCCAAAGAATATTAGAAGCTATAAAAATCACGTAAATTATAGCATTTCTTTTTCCGTTATTAACAAAAAAATTGTTGGTTGTTTTGAACTTGGGAAAAAATACTTCCTCTAATAAATGGGAATTCTATTTTTATCTTTCGTGAGTTAAATTTTGAGCACTGCAATGACTGTGTTCATTTGTTTCATATTAACTAAGCATTATAGCATTGAAAAAGCGATCCTTAATAAATTTTACAATTTTTGGAGGAAAGATACCTAAACTAAATTTCAAATTAAAGCAACTTACGAGGAACTTTCCTTTTAAACTTATCATAAAAGAGCAAAGATGCAAGTTTTAATAAAATATTAAATAAAACCGTGAGCAATAAACATAAGTAGCTACTCTCAATACAAAAAAAAAAATCTTTTGCTCTCAAAACACCTACAAAATTTTGAAAGGCATTTCTTTTTTACTAGGCTGAAGTTGAATAAGAAAGCCCCCATCACTGAAATGTCAATTCCAATACCTCGTAAAGGGATCCCACTGAGTCTTACCAACATTTAATAAAAGCCATTGCCTATTTAACTTTGTATTGCCGATATTCAACATGAATTGCAGATGTAATGGACTTGTACTATGTGTAGCTTGAATACATTTCTTTTGTACAGAGATACGTGTGCTACTTTATTGTCGGAGAGTACAAAAAATGTCTTTGAGCGCACACCAACTAATGGTTTAGAATTGATGTGTAGTTGAGGGTTAGGAGGAAAAAATATGTGATCTGTTGGGGGGACGTATAAAGCGGAGGACTGAAAAATTCCGCTTTAAGAAATAAATATTTACCCGAAAATTCTTTGATCAAAGGCTTTTTTTTATAGAACATATCCTTAGTTCTTATCTTAGACACGGATTATACATAATTTTTTTTAACCCTAAAAACTATTCCTGCAAAAAATAAATCTTAATGTGCATCAAACATGGGGGGGGGGATTAATTACCAAGATGATTGAAATGTATTTATTTCTCGATATATCGGTGTTCTTTAAGGAGAAAAAATGTGACGAATTAAGAATAGTAATATATATATATATATATATATATATATAATAATCAATCACTTATGAGTACACGAGAAATGCTAAATTAATGTCACTACTTTCGGAACCGGGATTTTGAAAAAGCGTATAAATGAATAACTTTTTGGTATATTTAGAGTCAGTTTAATTAGAATATAAAAATAGTTGCTTTAAAATTATTATTAAAAAAATTATTTTAAAAAATTCAGTTTTTTTTACTAAAAAAAAATGGCATATTTTTTTTAATGGAAAATGCTTCTATATTTTTCTGTACATAGTTAGGACATCTATTCAGAGACTGAACTAGGATTTTTGAAAAATTCGCATTATTTTCAGAGTTGTGTGCTTTGAATTGAAATATAACGAAAGTTTTTTTTTAATAAAATTTCTTTACTCTCTGTGATCTATTAAAATATGAATAAATCTACTTCTAAATTATATGTTATCTAGTTCCGGCTCTGTTTAGAAGTCTTATACATATAGGCAAAATATTATTATCGAAGCATTTTTCATAATAGAAGAATGTTTTGAAAATGTATCATTCTTTCTTCTATTTTTGCCAAAACATTTTTAAATATTCTTTTTGCAATATTCTTAGAGTTTCAGATATATGTTCTTATTTTTTTTTCTCCAAGAGACCTGAATCAAATGTCAAATGCGTGGTGGTACAAAAAAAACAATCGTATAATTTGATTTTTAACACACTTTTATTAGCTTCACCTGTACGTAACGGAATCTTTGAACCCGATTTTTACCCACTTTAAAAGGTCAGATTAATTCGAAATTTCACCCTCTTGTCAAGGACCGATGCCAATACAATAATTTCATGATTTTGTCCCATTGTCCTGATCAGGATCATCAGGATTAACGATTTTCCATTTCCAGATTTGGAGACTAAAATATTTAGTTACAGCCCTAAAGCAAAAACACTCATGTTTAATACAAATAAAACAAACAAACTCTGCATTTCAGCATAGAACTAGAAAGAAATTATTACAATTGATATCGAGTCCCCCCTCCCATGCTTTTACACACTTAACCAGTTAACTGTGATTGACGAGTATACTCGTCATGCGTAAAAATAGTGACCATTGGCTATTTAAATTTTAATTTTTGAGAAAAAGAAAACATTTTCTCGAATTTCAAAATGCTTAGAATATTTTGAGGTCAGGCCCAATTAAAACAAACAAATAAATATTAAAATTTAGGATGAACTCCTTCGTCCCCGTATGCACCGGCTGAAACAGCGTATAAGTTTGCATAATAAACTTATTTATGTACAGTGAAAATGTTTTTTAGATGTTACTTGCCCATTTTTTCAAAAAAGGTGCATTAACTTTAATCGTACAGTACATGTTTACTATCTGGACATGTGCTTATATATGCATAATAAATGTTTCATGCGGAATTTTTCTCATTTTCTTTTAGATCAGTGATTCCCAAAGTGATCTATATAGACCCCCAACAACAGGCAGGGGGTCCACGTCAGCGAAAAAATAATTTGGGGGTCCATGAGGTGTAAATGAGGGTCTACGTTAGTGACTCTTAGTAAACAAGATCATGACTTCAATTTTAAAAGAAAATTTAATCAAGTGGAAACCAGATTTACCTATATTTAACAGATTTATTTACTAAATTTAATGAAGTTAATTTGCAGTTACAAGGACCATCATTTTGGCATTTCTTGTAATAATTAAGCTAAGGAGAGTGTAATATTAGACGTCCCGAATTTTTCTAATTTCAATTTGTCACAAACAATCTTCCAGGAAAAGGAGGTTTTAACTTAGGTTCAACATGTAAATGTCCTTTATTTAGACTTTGAAACTAGGTTTGAGAATGTTTTGACTATATATATGGTAATACCACAATAGGGAATTAATTAATATAGTCACATTGACTGAAAAAACAAATGTCATATTACAAAAGAAACTGATCGGAATAAGCACTAAGAAGATCTTAAACTAAAATTTAAAACCGGATATCAGCAATTTTAAAAGCACCAGAATGGATAAAGCCCCTGATTCACCTCTCCCATTAAAAGCATTTTTTGTTGCTCAGTTACTTTATGTAACAATTATTTTAAGTATTAATTAAATTTTTACTTAATTAAAATGTGTGTCTTTGGATTTAAACACTATACTTCACGACAATTAAAAATTTAAATATTTTAAAGTAAGTATAGCTCTATACCAGCAGTCAAAAAGATATTTAAGTTGATAAATTTGCAAAAATCCATTATATAAGTAAGGGGTCTACCAAAAAACAAAAAAAACATGGAAAGAGGTCTAAGAGACAAAAAAGTTTGGGAACCTCTGTTTTAGGTAAAGAAATATTGACTTCTGTAAGATGTATGAAGTAATTTTTTGGAATACCGGTTAAACCACACTATGTGTTATTTTTATGCACCACTAGAGGTTGAATTCACTGATTAATTAAGCTTAGTTTCTCAACTGAACACTAATTAGTTTCTCAATTGCACTAATTAGTGTTCAATGATCTGATTTCAGCAATGTTTTCATACTTAATTGATCGTAAATTGTGTTGCTTTTATATCGCTCCAAAAATATGTAGTAATTAGTGAAAGCATTTGTATTTTCTGGTGCATTCTTTTTCTTGTGTTTTTGAATGCCATCTTTATCCATTAAAGATTCTTTGAGGATGTTAATTATGTTCGAAGTAAAAATAAAGAAAACTAGACAAAAGAAATGTTTATTAAAGAAATTTGTGCGGTTCTATCCACAACCTTTTCACTAATAATCCTCTTGAAGATATTTCTGGTCTTTAAAAATTATTTTATTATAAAACTCCTCCTCGAAGAAGAAAACGTGAACATGTAAATTAGGACTACTATATTGAGTCTAGGCTTTCGGTTAGAGAGAGACAGATAGGATAGATTACTAGCGGAGCAGTGATTAATCAAATTGAATGTGAATCGCAAATATTTAATATTTAATAATTGAATTACTTAAGGTGACGATCTGACACTCTCTCTCTGGAGAAGGAATCTAGATTAAACAGCGAAGAAGTCAGAGATATTGATTGAAGTGTATTAAACCTTAAACTCATAGCTCACGTACCTCGTTAATTGTCTTTAGGCTTATTAATTGGGTGCATCTATTATCCCTGATCTACTGAATCTGAGTTGTGGTTAATATTGTGAATAAATTCGATTGTTTTTGAAGTATATGGATAGTCTTCCTTCCAATTCTCTCACACTTTTAAGCGCTCAGAGACAGGATCCTTACAAATTCAAAATTTATTTTATATTTTCACTGAATTTAAAATGAAAATATACGTTTTTTATGGTAATGTAGGGCATAAAATACAAATATAAAAATGTACTAGTGATTATTTTCATCTTTCTATACCTTAAAGTGTCTTAATGAATGACACATTTTGAAAGAATCCGCTCATGTTTTGAACATAAGGAAACTGTCTTCACACTAACAAATATGCATAGATTCTTGAATATTTTACAAGCGAGGATTTTACGCTATAGATCATTATATTTTTTTAAAATACAGTCGTACCCCGCGTGATTTAACGAACCCCGGTAGCGGTATCATCTATATAAGCCAGTAACAACCTCCGCACCATGGGGATCATTTTGGTGTAGTGGTTAAGTTTCTCGGTTTCGAATCCGAAGATCGCGGGTTCTGTCCACCCGGATAAGCGCGCCACTTCACATTTATCAGTCAATATTTTAAAATTTCCAACAAACTGGTGCGTAATAAGTCACTATTAGTATTTTTAGCTTTTGAATAAAAAGCGTATAATTTCTATCTATGGACATTTTTGTGTTGTTCCTTGTTATAGAATTTGCAAAAGGTAAGTACAAAAAAAATTGCATTTTTTTGGCCCCCGATATTACGAATAACCCCGAATTAACGAATAAAATGTTTGGTCTCGATGGATTCGTTCAATCGGGGTCTGACTGTACATTTAAAAAACATTTTTGTTTTGAATTTTTCTATCAATATTTCGTGTATTTATACAGATATTACAATTTCCTTATAGCTATATTTTCGTATATATTTCAGGCCTCCTATAAACCTTATACTAGTGCTTTTGAGTCTTCTAACAATGGTATGTTATTTATTCATATACTTTTACTAAATATTGCATATTCCTTAATTGAAAATATACTTGATAACAATTCTAATGTCGTTTACTTTTCCTAATGTTTATCTATAATTTTAATCAAATTTGTTTTCGAATCTCTAATAGAAAAATCATCTATTAAGGGGAAAACACAAATAAAACATGTCCAACATTTAATAAAATATAAAATTTTGGAAAATCAAGGTATTTTTTTAGAATTAAAATTAAAAATTGCCTGTAAACTTAATGTTACGTGTGAGCTTTTAATTTGATCAATATGTGACTCAATTTAAGTTTAATAACATATTTAAAAATTTTAAACACGTCGTCTTATCTAATTTGTATTAAAATATGTTATGACAATTTTTTATAATTTTAAAGATGCGTTTGCAATTTTAATTCAGTTTTCGAAAAAATTCTCTTGAGTATTGCTCCTAAAAAGTCGAAATACTTTCCAGATGGCGACTCACGCATTTAAATTTGCTTATAATTCTCGATAATTTGTCTTCCTAACTTGTAATTTTTATTGTTTTCCACTTTGTGACTATAAAATGACCATAAAACTAATTTTTTGCTTCACAGGCGCAATATGACTTATGTCTAGAGCAAACTAAATTGAACGCGAATAGAAATCAGGAGCAAGAGGTATGTGGAATATCTTTAATAATATAAACAATGTTTGAAAGATTAAATATATGCACAATAGGGTTCATCGCGATTATTTGGTGGAAAAAAATTATCAATCGGAATGTAAATTCAAGAAAGAGATGCCTATGGTATAGAGACTAGGGGGAAATTTTTTTTTTAATTTTTAAAAGAATTAATTTAAGGCAATATGGTACCATCTTCACAATTTTTTTTTATTTTTAATGTTTGATATTTGGTTTTAATTGTACTTTATATAGGTTAATATTTAATAATAATTCCATAAAAAAAATTTTAAATTTGGTGCAAAATGTTTGTAAAATTTAAGTTTTTTGAACTTTTTAAAACATTTTTTAAATCCCTAAGCCTTTTTTAAAAATGATTTTTTTTCTTTCAAAATTTTTTTCCCAAGTACCTTATAATATACTACATAAAACAGTGTATGGGTTTTTTTCTGCTGCTGCTTTTTAATTTTTTATTAATTTTTTTATAGTTAAACTTCAAAAAATTCTCAAAAAAACATTAATTTTGACTTTGGAATTTTTTAGAAAAAGTACTAAACATGTTAGATGTAATTCCATGCACAGTTTTACAAAACATACATTTCAGAACATGTATAAGACATTTCAAACCCACGCTTCAATTTTCAAAAAAGCCTTAGGGTTTTGAATAATAGTATATGTACAAAAACTCAACATGGAGAAAAATGAGTTTGAAGTTTTCATTTCATGAATAGCATGATATAATGTTCATCGATTAATCTGAAACTTTTATGAAATGTTAATTAGCTTATTTAAAACAGCTTACCATAAAAAAAATTGCACAAATGTAGAACAATTAAACAATATACTGCCGTAATGAATATATAGAAGAAAACAAATGAAAGATCAATATTTCATAAAACTTTATCTTAATAATTATAAAAAAAATAAATACATACACTTCAGAGCTAATTCCATGCTCAGAGCTAATGGACAACATGTACAAAAGATGTTTATGCCTTTATGGTTTATTTCCATGATTTTAAAAGCCTTCGCAAGTTAAATATTGTGCACAAATGAAAGCAAAATCAAATAAAAATTTATAGATAAAATATATCAAAATCTAAGAACTACATCTGTGCATTTTTTTAAATAAATATCTTAAAATATTTTAATAATAAAATTGTTGAATTTCACACACATGGGATATATATATCACCAGAAACAAATATATAAAAATGGGACAGTTTTTCTATTCTTGCGAATTAGGTTTTTATTTATCTGAATTATCAAAATGATATTTAGTATTTGCGCTTTGAGAGAATCCGTTTTTTGAAGTTTTAATTTCATTCATAATAATATCATAAAAAGCACGCACAACTTTTAAATCTTGACCAAATCCAAGATTTAAAACGTCTCCCCCCCCCCAATAAACAATTCACAAACTAGAATTTTGCATGCATTTCACAATTCTTTCTTGAAATGATTTGTTACTGTATATATAATGTCAGTCTCATTTACGCGCGGTAGAAAATAATTAATTCATTTTTTATCAGGCTCTTTTCTAGCAGATAATCTGAAATGTGGTCGTGGTAGTTGCTGTCCAGCATCAAATATTGCTCCATAACTTGATAAAAAAAATGCAGGTACAGCTTTAAAATTTTTCAGGCATGTTTATAAAGATTCGAGGTATCAAATAAGCCAATAAAAAATTTTCCGACAGTTTAATGATTTTTAGGGTACCATATCGCCATAATATTGCCACAAATGGGTTGAATTTTTAAAAGAGAATGAACAGACTTAATTTGGATTAAATGATTGTAAACATGAAATAAATCTTTTTTACAATATAAACAAGTTATAAAAAATAATTTTTTTAAGTCAATTCCTACTTTGAATGGATGAATAGAAAGTATTTTATTAACAACTGAAAATTTGAACAAGATATTTATTATAGGCAGTGCCGATTTAATCTAATTTCGGGCCCTGGGCTCAAAGATATACAAGCCCCCTTGGTACTGGTGGATTGAAATTTATAGCCAGAAAATCTGGTTAAGTCCAGTTTATCCGGACCCCTTCCTCAAGCGTCCAATGGATAAACCGGCACTTTATGTAGGGAGAGAGTGAACTAATAGTAGGAACTGAAAAAAGAGCACGATTTGTTTGCATTGTTGTAGCAATGCACACCCGGTTTGGCTAGTTTGGCTAAAAAACCGGTTTTCGACAGTTACTTTGTTACAACAATAGATACGAATCTAAGTTAGCTTCGAAAACCGGTAATTAATTTAATTAATGAATTATTATTTGAAAAAACTGTATTAACATCAAGTGTTACCCACTACAAGTTTAAAAAATATATTTGAACTTGATTAGATGAATAGAAAGTATTTTATTAACGATTGAAAATTTGAACACACAAGATTATATACAGGGTGGCCATAATTAAACTGCAAGTGTTCAAGGCGTGGGGGAGAGAAACCCACTAGGAATATTCCAGTGAGATTTGGTATCTACACGTTTCGGAACATGCGCAAGTCAAATACGCAAAGAAAAAAATCGCCATTTTCACCCGATAGATGGCGCTGTACCGTATTTCAACGCTCGCTGGTGGCATATACAGCTTCCAAAACCGATAGACAGAGCATAATGACATTCTAAGAGGCATATAAACAATATAAAACACCAATTCGCTTCAGTAATTAAATTTTTACAGTATCATGCAATCAAAAATTAACGTAAATTAAGATCACAAATTAAACAATCCATAAAGACGCTTTAGAAAACAATTAAACCATTATTTATTCAATTATATTATCACATGTGCTCAATACGCGAACCACCAGATGCAAACACATGCTGAAAACGTAAAACAGCATGGTCCACCGTCGTATTTAAAATCTCTGTTGTAACACACCTCACGTGTCTTGTTATGCTAGATTTCAATTCCGCAACAGAAGCATGTCGTTCTTTATAAACCATCTTTCAGATTCCCCACAGATCAAATCGCAAGGATTAAGGTCCGGTGAATATGGGTCGTGATTGACCATTATTCAATGTGGTCTTGTTTTTATACTGTTCTATGGGCTTAAAAATTGCATATATGCCGTCGATAAGCATTGAAACACGGCACAGCGCCATCTATCGGGTGAAAATGGCGGGTTTTTTTTGCATATTTGGCTTGCGCATGTTCTGAAACGTGTAGATACCAAATTTCACTGGAATATTCCCGGTAGTTTTCTCTCCAGCATCCCTTGAACACTTGCAGCTTAATTATGGCCACCCTGTATATATAGGGAAAGTGTGAACTAATAGTAGGAAATGAATAATGAAAAGCGATGATTGGTGAGTGGTATAGTGCAGTAAGATTGCAACATTCCACAACTCAGCTCTTTTCCCTGCACCCTCGATCCCCGTAGTTTTCAGTCTTCAGCTTTATCATGCACAATAATTTCGCGACAGGTTTTTATTTTTAAAAAAATATATTCTTAAGAAGCTATTAATTGTACTTGATGGGTTTTTCTCTTTAAGCTATTTAGTCCGTGTCCTCTCATCGTAATAAACGTTCAAATGTACTAAAATGCTGTTTCAATTTGCCAAAAAGGACTTGCATTTTTTACATAAAAGGCTCAAATACCAAAACTTCATTTTTCTTGTGGTAGTACTTAACATAAGAAATAGTTTTTTATTTTATTTTTCCATTTATCTATGTACCATAGAACAGCGGTTGCCAAACTTTTTGACCTCACGGACCAGTAAATTATAATTTGAATCTCGCGGACCACTAATAGGACTTTTTAAGTGTTGTAGCGTCTTTGACAGGATAGCGTGTTACGACTCCAAGCTAAACATTAAAAATAATTTTTATTTCTGGATTACGTAAATAGATGAATTAAAATTATACATCAAACGCAATGCCTCCAGCATTTTATTTTGCAATGAAGAAAACTTAAGTCCAGAGTGTTGAAATAATTGTAGAATTGCCGAGCCGGTTGTGGCGTCTCTTTCAGACCTTAGTGCTATTACTCCGATACCTCTTTCATGGCCGCGGTGGCCAAGTGGTCCAGGCATCGGATCATGGCTAGCGTGTCATGAGTTCGATTCCAGTACCCCTAAAGATCCGCCGTGTAGGGGAGCGATGCACATTAAATTTGTCGAGAGCTCAAACGTCCTCCCGTTGGTGTGGTAGTTAGGAAAGGGGGTGCCAGCTCGGTGTCGTCCGCGTCACTTGACCATGGTTCAAAATTACGCTGAACGTCTCCAAAAGCCCTCGTGTTGCTAATCAGTGTGACGTTAATATTCACTTACTCACTCACTCCGATACCTCTTTCATTTGTCCGGAGGGCACTTGCCCCACAATGTTCTCAGTCCCACCAGATCGGGCTCAGGAACCGTCAGCGTATCTCCCTCTGCCCTTCTAGACCAGTCTTACACGTGAAGAGAGATCATTTCTGTCCTGAGGGCACTTGCCCCACAAATTTTCTTTCCTCTAGATCAGGTAACGTCCGTCTTTTTCGCAGGATCTAGTCTTGTGAGTCAATCCCTTCCTTCTTCGAATCGACCCTTTTAAACTCCTGGGGTGGGTCAACTACACACCCCTAGTCAACTCCCATTGGCAGGCTCCAAGGTTTTGCACCTTGTACCTCAGTCTCACTAACCCACCACTGGTGCAGGCAGAACAATGGCTCTGGTCCCTCTCAAAGGTTTCCAGTGACAAAAACCTGTCCGACATGTGGTTCACGATCCACCTCGCCACCATTTCCTCTTTTATGTGACCCGCCGAGGCGCCAGTCTTTTAAAACAGTCAAGTACTGCCTATGGACGTGCATGATATAGTTATGTCCAGTCCATTGTGTTATCAGTCACACCGGCGTCGACAGTCCAGACGTCAGACAATGGACAATGACGCCAAAGCCACGTGCACTGTCTCCAATCCACAAACGAGCCACATGCTCTCCAGATGTCCCCCTCGGTATGTATAGGGGTGTGTTCCATTCCTTGTGACGACGTTACAGTGTTAAATACATTTATAAAAAAATTGGGATCTAAGAACACATTAAATATGCGTACCTAGTTTAATAAAAATGAAACTATTAATTCTAACCAAATTATGGAAGCTTTATTAATAAACCATAATAAAATAAACAAAAACTGTAAAAACAAAACAATTAAAATGGTTTTAGTATATGAAACTTTTAGCATTATAATTCCTAATGTGATGAATGTTCCTGCTTACTTGAAATAAGATTGTGGATATTTGGATCCACTTACTGCAAAACGGAGAGCTGCATTTATTTCAAACTGAGATCGGCCCCGTGTTTTGATGACTATAACAGATGAAAAGGCCTTTACACATATATAAGTTGTGGAGAACTCTGAATCCGAATTTTTATTGCCTGTTCACTAAGAAAAGGGTATTCACACTTTTTATGGAAAGCCAAAACTGAGATCTTGATAAAAGGATAAATGAAATTTAAATTTGAGAGTTTCGTCAAACGATAGGTCGATGAGGCTTTATTTTAGATGCATACTTAAATTATTATCCAGAATTTTCGCAGCAAACGGATCTATTGTCCACATATTACCATGTCTGGGATCTTCATTCTTTGTGTAATAACGAGCAAAAGATTATGTAAGTGATTCCAAGTGCTTTTTAGCTAAAGTTGCTACTTGCTGGTTAACATCATTTTCTTTCATGTATTCATCAAAATTAGAAAACATTTGCAGATCGTCTTTAACCTTGGCCACAGTAATATTTTCTTTTGAAACGCATCCATTTTACTTCGTAGTGTGAACATGTTCTTAAGTTGTCCTTGCCAGGATATGTTTAGTTCATTAAACAGGGGGAAAATCTACCAAGTATACAAGCTTTACTAATCATTCATTGTTCAACAAGAAGTTTTGCATGTCCGGATTATTTTGTTCCTGGAAAAATAATTTGACTTCTTCCCGCAAAGCGAATAGTCAGGTCAGTATTTAGCCCTCGACAGCCAACTCACCTCAGCGTGACGAAGAAGATGAGTTTTCTTGGAACTCATTTCTTCACAAATTGCCTCAAATATTTGAGAATTTAGTGTTTTGTGTCGAATTTCCTTTATAATTTCAATGGCATTTAATAATACTTCGTGTAGTTCTGGGGACATTTTTTTCGCTGTTAGTTGTTCTCGATGTATAATGCAGTGTGTAGTAAAATGTCTGGGTGATCAACATTCTTCACCTTTGCAACAATTCCTGATAGATGTCCAGTCATATGTGCGGCATCGTCTGTGCATATCCCAATACATTTTTTCCAGTCAATTTCATGTTCCCGGAAATAACTATTCAAAATGAGCTCCAATGAGCTGATTGTTCAACCCCGCAAATTAAGAGAACCAAAATAGTTCTTCAGTAACTCTCCTTCATACTCATACCTTACAAAACAAAGAAGGGATGCTTTGTTTGTAATGTCCGTAGATTCGTCTAGTTATATTAAAAAAATTGATGAATTTTTCACCCTTTTTATTATCTGATTTTCAATGTCTTAGGCCATATCTTCGATTCTGCGCCTGATAGTATTAGCAGACATAGGAATTACTTTCATTTTCTGAACAGCCTGCATTCCCAAAATCTGTTCACAAGCTTTTAATATGCAGGTATTAATTAAATCTTCTCCAATCGTATACGACTTTTTGCATTTCGCGATGTGATTTGTCATGAGATAGGAAGCCTTTAGATCTTCCATGGTCATTTTTCTCAAAACAGTAATTTGCTTTTGTACATTTTATGAATTGAATTATTTTTCAATGCATCTTAACACACAACTTAACGTGATGAGTAAGTATATTCCACAATTTTCTGGGGACCAGTTAAATTTTCTCGTGGACCACCTCTTTGGCGACCTCTTCCATAGAATATCTTTTCTGCATAGGTAGATTTTGAAATTCTGAAAAACATTTTTAGAGCCACCCACGCACCCTAAAATATCATTTAATGTTATGTTAGCAAATGAGCAAATAACGTAGATATTGCATGCTAAAATTCATCCCTTTCTACAGTAAATAGACACAGATGTGCATCAATATAAACAGTAATTAATATTTAAAATTACTTTAAATATTTCTTTTATATAGGATTTTTGCAATTAACCTAATCCTCGTTGTCAATCTCAAATTTAAATGTTGCTTAAAAATTACTCTATCCTTCATATTATACTTGCATACACAATAACCTCAGGTTTCTTTTTCGTAATTTAAAACACCACTCTCGGGTATATCTATATTTACCAAAGAATTTTCCCTAAAAATTAGTCCTATTAAAATTTCATTTCGGCTCTCTTTATATTCTAATAAACAAAGGAACTGAAGAAAAACTTCTAAAAAGAACAACGAAGTATTTTTTGAATTGGTATATTATAAATACTTCTCTCGTGTAAACACAAATTAGATTATATTCTCCCCTACCAGGAGCTCGAATAGAAAAAATATCTCAAAGAGAGGGTGAGTTTGATTGACAAGTTATGCAAATAAAAATTCCCCGAATATTCTTTCTCCTATGGCGAGATTTTGTAAACAAAAGTGTGATTTACTCCTATTTGTGGGAGCAGACTCCTGGAGTTTGAACGATGACAGGTCCAATCAGCTTCTTAAAAGAACTGTCAAGGAAAAACGCAAAGATAACAGAACAGAGGGGTGTAAACGAAAGAACCTGGGGTGATGTGTAAGTATTATCCAATGCTGCCGAAATCAAATAAAAATGTGGCAAAATTTTAGATTCTCGTTTATACAAACGCTTTCTTTTCCAGTACAGTAGATTTTAGTTTATCCGATAGATCATCGTCAAATACGGAGTTTTTAAAGCTTCCACTTGTGGTGACCTGTAGCCACCCCTTACATTAATACCTTCCTGTCTATCTGAAAACCACTGAATGATCCAAAGACATTATTCCAATTCAAACTGATTTATTGATTCTTATCAGATATTAAGAACAAACGCAACGCTATTCTAATTAAGGTATATAAATATGGTAGAGTGTAGAGGTCAGAATATACAAGCGGGGAAAATATTACAGTACCTCAACTGAATCTAAGATAGCTTAAATGCGCACATTTGCAACTACGCCACACACTTATAATCAGATTTTACTTAATCAAATTTACGGTACCTTGTTTCTTAATGCTGCCGATCCTTCACGGAGAATTTCAGGCACTCAATTTAGCTGGATGAATTGACGAAGACTCCACGCTCCGTAATAGTTAATTTCAATGCTTTTTAGTCTTCGAATCACTTTTGTTTGCGCACATCAAAAGTATCAACCTCGCTTAACTTGTCAACAACTACGTGTCGACTTCTCACTCTCTTCACTTCACTTTTCTTAACTTGACTTCTCACTTCCCTCACTTTAACTCGCGAAAATCGAATTTATATAATATTCCTTATTTACATAAATCTCGTTTGGTTTCTCGATGAAGGTTGGTTGAAATAAATATTTTTATTGAAAGGGATAAAGAAGGAATTAGTATAAGCCCGTATAGATCCGTCACACACTTTTAAATAAGCTTATTATAAGCTGAAGCCCCTTTAAGTTCCTGACCCTTTAAGCATAGTTAAATGGGCCCGTGATCAGAGATGTCTTAAGGCATGGGCCAACTGAGCCCGGGACCAGGGCCTCGCAAGATTGGAGGCCTCGACTCTGCCTTAACAAGATCATGATTCAAATAATTTCAACGGTCAAATGTTGTTTTGACTCCAAAAAACTGGGAATTTCAGACGATATCATGTGAAATATACATGTGATGACCTACAGGCCTAGGCTTACCACCATACGCCATCATTACTCATTCAGTCAAAAGGCGGTAGTCATTCGAGCCGATCTGTGTGATTTGTAAGTCATACACATTTATTTGGTTGTAATAGTATTTGACTACGTATACTATGCACTGCCTACTTTTATGGGTCATATTTGGGGCCTACATTTTTGTAGGGCCCAAGGCCTCAAGAAGTCTTATAAGACGTCCCTGCCCGTAATACGAATTCACGTGACAGCGCATGAGCTCCCAGTGGCGTAACGGAGAATATCAAGGCCCCCTGTAAAGTCAGGTTTTGGGCCCCAAGCCCAAATACGTACTTCGCGATGATCTGGTTTTGAGTTCCCAAGAATTCTTGGGCCTCCCCGCAATGCGGAGGTTACAAGGGTGTACATTACGTCACTTTGAGCTCTACGATGTGAATAAATGTTTCGGGATTATAAGATTTGAGACGTCTTTTATGAGTTGCCAATAAAGTGTTGAGGTTATAAAGCCGAAGCTCTTGGGTTGTTCTTTCAATTGCCAAGAAGACTAATGTGAAATTGTTGACGAGAAATCACTCCGTGATTGGTTTAATGAATACAACTGCTACGCATGACATGAAATATTAAATGATGATGAAATGGCACATTGCGTTACCGGGACTATGCAAAATGAAACAGCGCTCGCAAAAGCAAATTAATTAGTGAATTAAGCAAATAGTTTCACAAACATATAATATTCATAAAACAAAGCACAACATTAGGAAGTATTTTCATATTGGCTTTTTTAATAGGCACTAAATTCAGAATAATTATGTGTCAAATACTAGAAAAATCTTTTTCAATGACATTTTTCTAAGACTATTTCTTGCTTTTTTTTTTCTTATAGATTTCCTGCAAAGATGCTGCAGATGTTGAAAAAGATAGTGCAAAATTACTGATGGACAATTCTATAACCAGCTTTAATCTTTACAGAAGACGCTATAAATTTTTCAACTATTGTAGTAAGAAGCAAATCGAACTAATCGGTGAGACAGTCACCGCTTTAGGAGCTCCAGACAGCCCAAACTGTAAGCATAGTATTTTTCAAAAAGATTAAATAGAGTTTAACTTTTTGAAATTTTTAATTTCCTCTCTTTAAATTGTTATCAATATGACTACAAGCTCTGATCAACAAAACAAGTAATTTCGCCACACGTGGCATGCAATCCAATAACAGGAGTACAAACGCACATAATTGCTGCATTGGTCAGACGAAGTACTAAATTATTAGTCAGCTTTCGACACATGTTAAGAGATATATCATTGAATTTTTTTTTTCTGCAAGGCAGGAAATCGTATTCTTCTATAATTAATACTTCAGGAAATTTAAACCTTCTATTGTTAAAGTTTCCGCTGCTTACACAGTTCGTATGATATCGAAGAATGGGTTTTGAAAGCTTGTATCTTCTCTACCTGTTATATATTCCCGCGTTACAAGACATACACTATTGAAATAACCTTAGCTTTAAAGTAATTTGCGTAATTTAGATTTGAATCTACCGAAAATATTTTAGCTGTTTTAGTGCCAATTTAACTCTGCAAGCTACAAGAAATTTCAGAAAGAGTCAAATCGAGTTAATCATTGCTAAGGAACATCACAACTATTCATTTGCTTAATTTATTGCATTTAAAGAAAACTGAAATGAAATAATTTTCTCTGATATACGGTGGAAGTCTTTAATTAAAAATACATTCCGCGTACTTAACTCAGAATAACAAAACTTATTATTCTGTTATTTATAATTTCTTAGAACTTTTAAATCATGCAAACATGTATTAGTTTCGTTTCAAATTAATATTTGCATGCTTCTCGTTATTATTTATATTTTATGATTTCTCATAAGTTTTTGAATGAAAATTTTTTTTTATATCGAAGTGTCTTAATCAAAATTTAGTTTCTTCAATTTTTAGTTATTTTACTTTAAATGTAAAATCTTTGTCCACCTGCTTTTTCCTCCAACTGCTATATACTGTTAAATATTTTAAAAGGACTGTGAGGACTTAATCATCATTATACGGTTCAAATAGCTAGTCTATCTTTATCATGTAGTTTCACACGATCACCGGTTCTCAATCGCGATTACAAATAAAAAGTTTTAAAAAATAACACGCTTCGCCATTTAACGGATTTTCACATTTGTCATCTTTCCTACGCCCTTTTGACGCGAGCTTCTCGAGTTTCTTTTTAATTGGCGCTCACTACACTCCAAACAATTATCTTTCAAGAGAGAGCCGGCACAGATGATATCATAGCTCCCTCCACACTTACCGATCAAAATAGCAATTTAGTTCCTGTTGCTTGAGAATCATTCTAAGCAACTTGTTCGCCATTCCTACAGCTTATCGCCTCTAAATCATGCGACGCCAACCTTTGACCTAATGTAATGTGCTTCCCCTAGGAATAATGGTTCGAAAAACCTCTGCCTGTCAACTTGACAGCTTTTCCTGGGATTTTCAGAGTAAGAATCTTTACTAAGTGGAATCAATCCGTTATAACCACTCTTGATAGTTTGGTTCTTTAGTCTAATATGTGCTTAGGGAAACCACACGCATATACACTTTTCTTGGAGCAATGTTTGCTCTAGATGACAGCTTATCGAAGGATATTAAATTGCTTTACACAAGACCGCTCTTGTAATCTTTCCAGCTTACAGCTACGTAAGGGCGAAATACTATTTTTCCTTGTTGAAAATTTAGTCATGCTGCTGCAGCTGAAAATGTTGCAATATCTTCTCTTTTGACGAATTCTTTTTCTGAAAATCGTTATATACACCCAACTCTTTTTTTTTACATGGTAGATACGTTCCTCAGAAAAAAACGTGTAAATAAATTCATACGACGTATTGAAAATTTGGGGATATGTTCCACAATTTTCAAAAATCGTGTAAGATGAAAAATCTCTAAATATTTTCCCAATAAACCATCCAAAGAAAAAAATAATAATAGACCTCATGTTAGATATATTTATAAAATAAAAACAATAAATTTTTATTACAAAATAAACTAAAATTAGTGTACAGTGAAAATTCAGTCTATAAGTACATATAACATATAAAAATTCAAATTGAAATTGTGAATAAAACTATACTAATATATACAGTGGCGCACACAAGGGGGTGTCCTAGGGGTCCAGACAACCCCCAAAGCCCTTGAGTTTTTTTCGATTGATGATAATCCTATATATATATATATAACGTAAAATTTTATTAAGTACTTGTAATTAACAATTTATTTTATTAATTAATGCTAACTATTAATTCAATAATTTATTTGTACTGTTTTTTTGTTAACAAAATCGACAAAATCAGAAGAATCAATTTGGTGTTGTCTTGAGGTATGATACGAGTTGGGGGACTTTCGAAAAGACCCCCTCCCCTTGGGGGACCCCCTCCCTTGAAAAAATTTTGTGTGCGCTACTGTATATATATATATAACTAGTCATCATACTACTCAATAACAAGCGTGCACTTTTATTAAGAACTGGATTAAAATGCTATCATCAGTAGATGTGTCAGTTATGTCTCGTACAACTGTCGGTTTTTGATTCAAATGAAGAATTTCGTTCATTATTAATGCCTTCAGTTTTTTTTTTGTTGATTAGCGGCTATTTTTTGGCTTCTCAAGTTGCTTATATTATACTTGATCTCCTGCTACGCAAAACTTATGATTACATTGAAATTTTAATACACGCTTTATGTCAGGATTACGAGTAAGAAAATGTTTTGTACTTGTATCAAATTTCAAGCCCTTGCGAATTAAATCAGCTGTTAATAGCTGAACTTCACCTTCGACTTCGTCATAATTGACTTATTATTATAAACTGTCATAAATTCCATCAAATCTTCCTCATCTTAAGGGCACGAATCGTCAAATTTTTTAGAGATTCGTGCTAAAACAAAATATTTGTGTAAAAAAAAATTCGTTAAATTCGTGTACAGAGTTATTTCAAAATCGTGTAAAAAAAGACGTGTAAAAAAAAGAGTTGGATGCAGTTATCAAAAGGTGTTCTGTAAACCTCGTTTGTAGGTAGGAAGTTCTGATGTTAATAATCAGTAATGGGGGGGGGGGGAGAAAACCCTGTGACTATCACGGTTTCAGCATTTCAGAAGTTAAAATTTTGCTTTAAATTTGAAATCTATTGTGAATTTTTTAAAGGTAAAATATATATGGATTTTGGAAAGTAAATGAACTTATTTTCATTAAATACATTTTAATAATTGTGAAATGGTTATTATAAATTATGAGGGGGGGGGGTCAACAAAATGCAAGCCATTCTACTAAGTTCATGAAATGAGTAATTTTTACGTAATAACCAGTGTTAAATTTGTAAAAATAGCGCTTATAGAAATAATTATCGGACAAATCGTGTGAATGATTATAAAACTGGGCGTTGACAAAATTTAAATACATGTGTATAAATTGCATGTAGTTAATTTTAATGGTAAGTTAAATGTACTTTAATACCGGAATTTTTAAGTTAAACAATCTGAAAAATTAGATCTGAGACTTCAAATAAGCTCATCCAAATTTAAAATATCAATGTTTGGGGGATAAAAAAAAAATGCATATCCAAAAAAATGATTGATAAGTTATAATATATTATCTTCAATTTTCGATTAATTTTTAGAAGAAATTTTTGCATAATTTTTTTAGAAAATATTAAAATTACTGATCAAATCGAAAAATGGTCACGTTAACTGAGTGGCCGATTTCTGTCCTGCCCTGCTGTGGTCGCGGTAGCCTAGTGATCAAGGTAACGGACTCGTGGCTGGCGTGTCATGAGTTCGAGTCAAGAACCACTGAAGACCCATCGTGTAGGGGAGCGATGCATGTTAAATCTGTCGAGAGCTCAAGCGTCATGCCATATGTGTGGTGTGGTAGTTAGGAAACTGTAAAATATTTAAGTAACAATTGAATTGAAAATATTACTCATCTGAAAATTAATTTCTGTTTGAACTGATAAGAGATCGAACAAGATTTTTTTTTAATAAATATATGCATTGAAGTAAATATATATATAAATTAACTGTGCTCCTCTTTACTTCCAGCAAATCTTATACTTCAATCGGCTCGTTATGAAAATTTTGTTGGTTTTAATATTATTGGAGAAAGAAGCGGCCGATATCTCTGCTTTAATAAGAAAAGCAAGCTAATTGTAAAAGTAAGTAGAGTTTTAACTGTTTACACATATTTAATTTTTCTTCCTTTTTATTTTAATGTTTACAATGTTTAAGAGCTCGTTTCTATATGCATATCTAAATAAACTCTTTTACCTTATTTTTTCGGACTCTTCAGGATTACTGTCCATATCTTATGTAATACAAGTTACTTGATATTTTATATTTCTTTGTAGTTTCTAATGAGAAAATATATACTACAAAATATTAAGATCCATCCAAAGACACGTTTCTTTTCAAAAGTAATCTAAAAAGGGCTCTTTTTAATGCGTATCTTTTTGTTATCAGGATATTAATAAATACTCCGAAAAGGCGAGTGTTTTATTGTACAAGTAACGTTTGACACACATTTTAGAATCGGGCCATTAAAATATTTTCATGGGCACTATTTTAGTTTAAATAACTTCATCCAAAAGGTGTTCGGTACTATATTTCATATTTATAATTTTAATACAATATTAAAATCAAGGAATTTCATTCATTTTGTATAACACCTTTTTAAAAGAAATATCAGCAAGAGTACCTATCGTGTGTTGTTCTAAAATAATTCCAACATAATTAAAAAAAAATTGGATGTATTAAAACTTCAATATATTTTGAATTCAGATACAAAATTTTTCTATATATATTCGGTACATAATTATTCATAGATTTTTAAAAACTTTATTAAAAGGTTATTTAGTTTTGTAATTTAAATTTTGATCTTGACTCGAATGAAATCGATCATTTAAATTTACCTGAAAATAATTAGTTTAGTTAAAAATGAAGATTTTTTTTTTCAAAGCTTATTTTTATGGACCAAAATTAAATATTGTTCATAGATAGAGAAAACGTTTTATCAAAGTCGAATATTACAAACATTCAAATTTCCATTAAAATATGGATTGCAATTTCTTTAATTCTTTGAGATTTATTTTGATAGACTAACTCCAGCTTTGAGGTTGTTTGCATGCAAATTACTGCTTATACAATTTTCCTACTGCAATGCCATTCTAAAGATACGTAAAATATCCAAGTTAAAGAAACACAGTACGATTCCATTGATAAAAATCAAGGAAAAATTCAAAGAATTTTTCTTATCTAAAATCATTCTTTATATCTTTTTCTATAATCTCACAAAATTTTAAAGCTTTCAGTTTAAAAAAAAACACAGTTATAACTTTTATGTCCGATTTTATTCACAGCTCCGATTCCAAGCAAAAACTTTAAAATAATTTATCTCAGAAGGAAAAAATAACCAGTTTATCTTCCTTTAAAATTCTAAAGCTTTTTTTCTATTGTGTCAAATGCTTCGATATTTTTTCTAACTATTGCTATTAATGCATGTAACAAAAGTTAGTATGCATTTTTCAATCAAATCGATGCTTATTTTTTTAAGAAAATAGTTGAACTTAAGATTTATACATTTTTTACGAGTTTTCTGTATAACAATTCATAAAAAAATTAATTAATTAAAAAAAAATACTGTGTATCACCAATATCAATCATATTGCACAGAAAAAACATACGAACTTTTGTTGTACTTGTAAATCAAATTTCATGTGAATACATCAGTTATTGTAAAAGGAATGGTATTTTAAAAAATTTCTTAATTTTTAAAAAAATTTTTAAAAAAATTAAATGATTAACTTTTTTGTAGTATTTTGAGCACAAAAACTGTTTTACCTAATACATACACATAGATTACAAGGAAAAAAATTGCAAAAACTGTTAAATCAAAGATTTTGTTATAAATCTACCATGTTCCCATAAACAAAATTATTTGCTTTTATTATAATATAATACTTTTATAGCACAACATTTCTTATAACAATTGTTGTTACAATATAACAATTTCTATTCTTTGTTCATAAACGCAATTAATCTGAAGAAAATAATTTCAAATAATTTTTTTAGGTTTCAAAACATTTTTAATTTACTTTAACTATAGTAATAAAATTTTAAGATAAAATTATTTCTTGGTGCAAAGAATATGTAAACTGAATAAATTAATTTTTCAAGTTACACACACAACAAAAAGGATAAAACCATTTTCGAGTCAAAGCAGGTTTTCATTAGAATTTTATCATCACTGATTCTAGAAATTTGTCAAATACAGCAGTATGATTCTCGGAGAGTAATCTTGGCGCCTTTTAATCACGCAACTTCATTTAACGAAGATAGTACTAATCTTATTTGCAGCGCATGAAAATATTTCAAGATGAAAGCCAGGTGAAAGGATCATCTAATTAGGTGCTGCTATACTTTATTCCAATCTATGTTCTGTGTCACCGGACTTGAAAGCCCATTAGACACGCTTCATCTGTTATCGAAAAACCTATTTACGGCTATTTCGAGCTTTTACAGGAAACTCAAGAGGGCGCGTTTTTATCTACGTCATGGAACTTTCCCCCCTGTTGGAATAAGAATTCCATTTCAATCTTCTTCGAAATTTTTTTAGAAAAATAAGTAAAAATACTCAAATGTTACAATCGATTTCAACAACTGACCTATTTTGTCTTTTTACACCTGTGCGAGTTTAAAATTTAAGCATCCATTTATTACGGAAGAAAACTAAAGAAATAATTTTGATGTGTGAAAAAATGTCAATTTTATTTTGGGGTTTTAAATGAATTTTAAAAGGAGAGGGGAGATCAATTTTTAAATTTACGTATCAAAAGCTATTCCGTAATAATTTCGAAATCATCAGTTTGAAACGTGAAATATTTGATACAGAATCCTGTAAAAATATAAATTATCAATTTTATTTAAATTTAATTTTTCTCGCTTTTTTGTGGTGTACAGATTCCGTGTTTCTATAGATCTGCCTAGCACAGTTTTATTCCCATATCTCAACTAACGGTCTCTTTGAAGAAAAATAGCTTTCCACTGACTTAGATTTTACCCGAAAAGTAAAATTAAACCATATAGTAGAATTTAGAGTACTCTCTAACCACTGGTTTACATTTAAAAATTGAACTTATCAATCAAAAGTATTCTGTGATGTGTGAATGGAGAAACTAAAGGAAAAGCTGTGCTGAAGCAAGCCTCGCTCAACAGCTGTCAAGGTCAGCACTCAATAGCGACACCATATACAGGGTGTTTCATAAATGATGGGAGTAACTTTAAGAGGTGATAGTACACATCAAGACGAGTAATAGTAAATAGGAAACCAAGTGTCCCAAACGTCTTCCGAAGGAGAAAGGAGCCATCAAAGTTTAGGGTCCTAAATTTCAAATGATGATAAAAAACGGGAAAATGGATCGATTCATTTGCGGTTTTCACTAAAATCATTCTTTAAATTAGTATTTTCATTAAAAAAGTTTTAAAGACAAAGTTAAAAAAATGCCGTTAGAGGGCGCTCTAGACTTTGGAGTACCGAACAACTACCTTTTACCAGTATTTTTTTTATTTTGTTAAATGTTTACAAAAGCTTAGATTTTAACTTGAATTTTGAGCGCAAAATTGAAACCATCGGGAGCGGTTAAGTGGCGCAAATGTAACCGCGTTTAGGGAGGAAAAATTGAAATGCTCGTATGTAATGATCAAAATAAAAAACGATAAAGCAAACTTTAAGAGGCGATAGTACAACATAAAAACAATCAACTTCGATTAGAAAATGCATGATTTGAATTCAAACGCAAACGTGCTAGAGCATCTTCAAATTTTATCCATGCAAGCGTTTTAGCTGCAAGATTCTGGAAGAAGAACATGAAATTGTGATATGGGGAAGAAGAAGAACGCATATGCAAATTGTTATTAAGATAAAAGCCATTGACCCGAGTGTGCAAGTGTAAATCACGGAACAAACGTAACGAAAGATGTTGCCCTTCACTAATCAAGAAAAGGCTGATATGCACTTCATCTACGGAACTGCAAATGGGAATAGTGCAGAGGCGCGACGATTATACGGAAAAAAGTTTCCCAACAGGCGGTTGCCCAATGATAAAACATTTGTGCGCTTGCACAGACAGTTGTGTGAGACAGGATCCTTTTTTGGTGCACGTTCAAATGCAGGCTGTGCGAAGTCTAACAGAACGGTAGCCGTGGAAGAAAAAATTCTGGATATGGTGACTGATCATCCAAATACAAGCACGCGAGCAGTGGCTAGTCAAATTGAAGTATCACCCTCCACGACATGGCGAGTACTAAAGGATGAAAGTATGCATCCTTTTCATGTCCAACGAGTCCAGGAACTGACTGAAAGGGATTTTCCTCGTCGAATGGATTTTGCTCGCTGGTATCTGCAGAAGCACACCCTAAATCCCGATTTTGGTGCAACTGTGCTTTTTACAGATGAATGTACATTTACACGTGACGGTACATTTAACACCCACAATTCCCACCAATGGGCAGATGTAAATCCACATGCGTCTTCTACACATGCATATCAGCGACGATTTTCCATAAATGTTTGGGCAGGAATAATTGGTGACCATCTACTTGGACCTTATCTTCTGCCAGAACGCCTGGATGGAAAAAAATATCTTACCTTTCTGCAACAGGTGCTGCCGGAAATGATAACAGATGTTCCCCTCGTATCCGGCGAGTAATGTGGTTCCAGCAGGATGGAGCACCAGCTCATTTTGCGCCAGAGGTGCAAAATTATCTAAACGCAACCTTTCCAAATCAATGGATTGGGCGAAGTGGTCCTGTCCCTTGGCCAGCGCGATCGCCCGATCTTTCATGCCTGGATTTCTTTTTGTGGGGACACTTGAAGAGTCTTATGTATGAGACTCCTATCGAAACTGCAGAAGAACTCGTCGCCAGACTTTCGGCAGCTGCAGGAGAGGTGCGCGATACTCCTGGCGTGTTTCAGAGGGTTCGTGAATCCCTTCTTCGCCGTTGTACCGCATGCATCGCCTCTAATAGTCAGTGTTTCGAACAGATATTGTAATCATTTCTAATTAAACTTTTTTTTATAACGTAAATGTTCTTTGTTTCCTTTTTGTCTCTTAAAACGAAATCTGTTTCAGCGCCCTCTATCACCTTCGGGTTAAAATTACGAGTATGATTTCTTTGATGAATGTTACTTGTTTTGGTGTTGTACTATCGCCTCTTAAAGTTTGCTTTATCGTTTTTTATTTTGATCATTACATACGAGCATTTCAATTTTTCCTCCCTAAACGCGGTTACATTTGCGCCACTTAACCGCTCCCGATGGTTTCAATTTTGCGCTCAAAATTCAAGTTAAAATCTAAGCTTTTGTAAACATTTAACAAAATAAAAAAAATACTGGTAAAAGGTAGTTGTTCGGTACTCCAAAGTCTAGAGCGCCCTCTAACGGCATTTTTTTAACTTTGTCTTTAAAACTTTTTTTAATGAAAATACTAATTTAAAGAATGATTTTAGTGAAAACCGCAAATGAATCGATCCATTTTCCCGTTTTTTATCATCATTTGAAATTTAGGACCCTAAACTTTGATGGCGCCTTTCTCCTTCGGAAGACGTTTGGGACACTTGGTTTCCTATTTACTATTACTCGTCTTGATGTGTACTATCACCCCTTAAAGTTACTCCCATCATTTATGAAACACCCTGTATAACTGTTAATTATAACTTACGTCAAGCTTGGGATCAGCAAATGAAAGCAAAATCAGTTCCAACTGACACATACAACGGGTACTATGAAAGTATCAGCAAATCTGATACGAGTACATCCGGTGCTTTAATTGGTGTAGTGCAACGTATAGCGACAAGACCTCTGCTACTTACACGGAAGCGGTTTGACCACTAAAATTATACCTTGCACGTCACTTCTAGCTACTGACGAAATTTTACTGATAGTAATCCCTACTACAAATTAAAGCATGCCGTTATGCGTGTTATCGTTAGACATATCAAGGAACTGAAAATTGTACAAACCCCGCCGTCTCAGCTTCAAGGGAAACTTCGACAGGTGGGAATTATTAGCCTCTTTTCGTTATATTTACCAAACCATGTGAATATTTTGAATTCTTGTGAGAAAGGTGATGAGGGGGGGGGCCTTAAAGATCGGATACATAAATATATGTGAAACTAAAGACAAGTTACATCCATTTGTATCAGAAGTCATGGATCAAATAGTTACACAATTATAGAATTCCTTCATGTCTTAAAAGGAAAAATGTTTTTCCCTTTTTTCCCATACCTTTTTTGTCATTGATGTCCCATTACTCGATGGGTAACTGATAAATACTCAAGTTCCGTATAATTTAGAGGTTTCGATCAGAAATAAAATGTGGAATGTAAAAAAAAAACAATTTAATTATAATTATTTTGAGTCAAAAATGACTTATAACAAATTTTATTACGTTTAAAACTGAATAAGTATATAGTTTTGAAGTTATGCAATCATCAGAAATTGTATCCGGTTATTTAAAAATTACTCGCATGCAATTAACAAAAATGGCCTAGAGATAGTTAAATAAAATTATTCTGATTTGTAAGATTTGTAAAAAGAAATATTTCGCAAAAGTTTTATAAAATGTAAAAATATATTTTATTTCGCACTATGTAATTATCGGATGTCATACCTCAAGCAGATAAAAAAATTTCTACATAATTTGTAACAAATATTTTTGTTGATAATTTTTGACTATTTAATTTTCGGTTGTGCTTACTAAATGAACATTCAAATTTTTTTAAAGACAACTAAAATTTAATAATTATTATTTAAATATTTAAATCAAGAAATTTTCTATTATTGAGTTGCTTTGTATAAATACAGCTTTTATTTTCATAATGCACTGTAGAAAAATTTTTAGCACATAAATTTGTGAAGTAATTATCTTAAATAAAAGAGGTACATCTCTAGCTTACATGTAGAACTGTGTTAATCATTTTTTTTTTTACTATTTTAATAATATAAAATGAATCATATTTTTTACTTTTATCATATAAATGATTTAAATTTTTCCGTGAAAGAAAGCTTGAAAAAATCCATGAAATGAAATAAAGAATTTTTATATTACTCCTTTTCCACCTTCAACTTTAATCAAGTGGAAGAAAATAAAACATTTTTTCAATCCTCCATTTCTTTTTCTGCATTGTATTATTTTTTCTCAACACATCTTGTTTCTTTTTGGAAGGGGAGGGTGCAAAAAATAGAATTAGTCAAGTGGAACTGTGTCGTTTCTTTATACTATATTTCAAAATACTCATCCATTCGAAAAGGAAACGACAATTTCAATGTTAAAGTAATTTGCGTTTTTTTAAAAAAAAATTCTTAATGTTTAAGGTATCCGACTATCCAAAAATTGTGAATTTTGCCAAAAATTGACAAATTTTTCTTATTTTATTTTACAGGCCATCTTATTAGCTTTATAAAAATTATAAGCTTATTATTTTCCGTTCCTTAAAACAAAAACTACAAGTGTTTTAGTAAAAGCAAATGCCACTACTTGAAGGAAGATGCCATGCATTAAAACGCGTTTTACTCGAAATGTGAGTTTTTTTAAATACTCAAACGGGGACAGCGCGATAGCTCAAAAAATTTTGAAAATAATTAACTGAAATTTTTTGTGTATGTTCTGCATAATAGTAGAAGTGTTTTAACCTTCAGATTTATCAATCACTGTTTTATTACAAAATGTACAGTCCCTTATGTTAATATAATCCTTGTTTTTTTTTTAAGCAATTTTATATAATAACCCAGATAAAGTGCTCTAACTTTTGTAAAAATTCAAATTTCTCTTATTCTGAAGGTCATTTTAAAAATGAATAACATAGAAACGCATCAGAACTGAAAAATTGAAAATTTGTTCATAAACTTTTGGTACAGAATGGGCCCCATTTGTTATCTTTTGTAAATTTTTACCAATTTTTTTCCATTTTAGAAGTAATAATTTCTTTTTCTCTTCTTCATTTTAGCATATTTTTCTCAAAATGTACTAAACAAATCTAAAAACTACAAAAGTATCTCCATATCTCCATTTTTTTTTTAAAGTTGACGGAAGTAGTCGGATACCTAAAGTGTGACCGCATTCCCCGCCTTTCATTTTTCCATATTTCTGTCTTCTATAATATACATTTCATTCTTCCTCTTGCTTTTTTCCTTTTTAAACGATAATTGAGATTAGAGATTTTGAAATAGGAAAGCGATACGATTTCTTTTAAATAATAATTAAAATATTCCGTTAGACAACCTAAACATTAAAACACAAGCTCTAAAGCTTATAAACTAGGACTGAATCATAATTTATGGTAGGTATTTCCACCAGACAGTTTCTTTATTCTGTTATCGGGAGGGGTACCTAAAAAAAGCTCTATTTTCCGTTAACCCCAATGGTGCTTCGCTTGCGAACCGCACTCCTGCCAGTTGACGTCTTTGTATTGTACAACAGCGTACTTCAAGGTGATAGGCATCTCTTTGACAACTTACTTCCTGGACGATGGGTGACCATGACTACCTCCTCCAACTGTAGGTTAAAAGAAGCCCGCTTTGAACAATATCTTCTTAGCACGTGTGTGGTCACGTGGCAAGGTATCCAAAGACTGTCTAGTAGGAAACAATTTATTGGTGATTCAAGTCGGCACAAGATTTCTGTAAGAAAATGAGAAGATAGGGGTCAGTGAGAGCAAGACGTTGTGGATATATTACCGACAGAGACAAGTAAGATAGAGAGCTTGCACATTCTTAGAATATAACTATTTCTATAACCTGCGGCATTCTCTTTTGAACTGCTGGTGCTTCAACTTGACAATGCCCCATACTGACTAAGACTCCAGGTTGAAAATCTTGATAAGACTTCCAAGCTTTAAAATACTTTATTCTTTCTTTAGAAGAAAAAATTGATAATGGAGAAACTGACGTGATTGAATTAAATTAACTGTAGTCGGCAAAAAGGCGTATCGAGAATTAATTTACGTCACTGATTCTGTGAAAGATACGATAAACTAATTTCAAAATGTATGCTTGTAAAAAAAAAATGTTCAAATAAAATCAAACTCAGACTATAATATAATTAGAAATAAATTATTCCTTTTTAAAGGGAAAAATTTAATTGTAATTGTTTTCGCAACTACAGCAGAACGTCGTTTATCCGAATCAATTGGGACCAGACACCGTACGGATACGCGATTATTCGGATAACCGAAAACCGAATGCGATCCTTGCAGTATATGAAACCGGGCACTATACGAATGTTAAAAATCATCATATGCGGGAGACGTTCTTGAAGAAAAAGCAAAATAAGTGCAAAATGTCGCAATTTTACCTTTATTGTGGAAAATAAGCACTTATTTTTCGCTGTACTATTGTAAACCTTCGTTTTTTCACCGAAAGGTATCTGATTCTCTTGAGAAGCAGTAGTTGAATAGGACAGCACTCTGTTGTACGTACCACTCCATAGCTGTCTCTAACGCAAAAAACGCGTCAGGATTTGATGGGCCCTTGCTACTTCGTTGCTACCTCGTCTTCATCCGTTTCATCGTCGACAGAGTCTCAATTCTTCTTGCACGGAAGTGACAAGCTCGTCATCATTTAGCATTTGAAATCCACACTCTGCTGCATCGCTTGCCATCCAGGTTTCTACATCTTCATCGCATTCTTGAAATCCTGGGATCGATTGGACAAAGTCGGTAATCTCCTCCCTGTGGTCGTCATTGAAGTCTTTTCGCCTTCTAAATCTGGCCACAGCTTATTCCATGCATTTCCCACCAAATCACACAAATGAAATTCCCCAAATATCCCTCCCCTTGGGTTTTCCTGTCACTTTTGGCCTCACGCGAAACAACTGTTGAGAACACTGCACTGTTCGAAAACGTATTCATATACAATACATGTAGTTGTCAAAAAAAAGAAATTGGTTCTGATATTTGACGCTCCGGATAATAAACGTTCGGATAAATGACGTTCTACTGTATTAGCGATATATAACTGCTTAATGAAATTACTTCATTTCTTATTAAAACATAGAATATATAGCAGTTTTTCAGCCAAACTTTATTAATTCCTCAAGGGAAACTCGAGTGTTATGTTTTAATTCAAATGAGTGTACGAATAGGAGAAGGAAACATTGTAAATGGTAAATGAATTGTTGCTTACGCAATCTAGGGGATTGTAGGATGTCATGTTCCGGATATAAAGACAATTTAGCTTAAGAAACGTATACTTTCAGACCCTATATAATTAATAATTCGTTTGACCAAGGGCTAAAAATATCAAACACTCAAAGCGGGTCACTTAAACGTAGTTCTAAATAGTGATTTCCAAGTTTTTGTAAGTCAAGTCTTATTACAAGAGCAAAAAAAAAAAAAATTATCATATCTTATCTATGCAAAAAAATTATAGAAAGAAAATAATTATACATGCATACTTATATTGCTAGTGAATTCAATCCGAGCAGAAATTGTATATTTAAAGTTATCCATTTTACTTCTAACTTAAAAAGTGATGCAAAATTATAGTAAACACAGAATGATTTTTGTTTACTGATTTAAATAAAATTAGACTCTCTAGAGAATTATTGACTAGTAAGTAAAAATGGGATCTCTTGTACTGTAAAGTGCGGCTCTCTGAATAAATTCTAACTATGCAAAAAATATCAGTATATTTCGATTTCTTAAAATTCGATATAAAAATCATGCTACCAGTTTAGTTAAAATCAATCAAAATGTCCATGAAGGCTTTCTACATTTCAAATCTTTTTATCTATGACACTCCATGAGGAAAATAAAGTGACCGCGGTAGCCAAGTGGTCAAGGTATCGGATCATGGCTGGAGTGTCAAGAGTTCAAGTTCCCAGTACCACTGAAGACCCACCGTGTAGGGAAGCGATGCACACGAGAGCTCAAACGTCCTCCCGTTGGTGTGGTGTGGTAGTTAGGAGAGAGGGTGCCAGCTCAGGTGTCGTCCTCGTCACTTGACCATGGTTCAAAATTACGAGGTCCGTCGCCAAAAGCTCTCGTGTATATATAGCTTAACAGAGCGACGTTAATATTAACTCACTCATGAGAAAAATAAATCCATACGTGTGTGTGTGTTTGAAATACAAACATCTTATATTTGTAGACCTAAGAAATCCAATCGTGTTATTTGAAATACATACTTGTGTATCCTTTTTATAATATATACATCGGTTAACTTCTAATGTAGTTGAAATGTATCATTATACGCGCTTGAAATAGCAGATTTTGAAAATATACTTTTTTGCAAAGAATAATATCGAAAAAAATCTGTCAGCTGTAATCCGTCTAAAAATCTTTCAAAGATGCTCTAAAAAACACAACAAGCGCATGTTTCATTATATTATATATTTAGCAATAAATTGTTTTTAAGGAATTTTAATTGTATCTTTCTATAATCTTGATCCAAAATAACTGTACGTAATAAGCAATAAATCCGCTCAGTTTAACTGTGTCGATTTTTAATAATGCTCAATTATTCATTGTAAACCTCAATGTTTGTCACAATGTATTGCATTAGTCGATATAGACATTGTCGTCTAACTACAGTCGCTGCTCTTTTCAAAATGAATCCACGTTTCTAGAATTTGACTTTTGTAAACTTCAAACCATATTTATTTGACCCTTGCAAACTTTTCAATGGGACATTATATCTTGTGTGTGGGGTTAGAATATTCTCGTACTTTTTTCCATTTAGTTGGCAATGCTATCTTTAAAACTAGTAAGAGAGCTGAAGAATTTTAAATTTAATATATAATCGATAATTTGGTTAAAGATTCTTCAAGTATCCGACTACCTGCGACAACTTTTTTTTTAAAAAATGGAGTTATGGGAATTTTTGTAGTTTTTAGATTTCTTTAGTACATTTTAAGAAAAATATGCTAAAATTAAGAATAGAAAAAGAAATTATATTATTACTGAAGTGGGGGGAAAAACCGGTAAAAATTTACAAAAAATAACCTAAATGCAGCCTATTCTGTACCAAATGTTTATAAACAAATTTTCAATTTTTCAATTCTGATATGTTGCTATGTTATTCATTTTTTAAATGACCTTTAGGATAAGAGATATTTTAATTTTTACAAACACTTTATCTTAGTTATTATATGAAATTGCTTAACCACTTACGCTGGCAAGAAATTCACTGACTCGTGTACCAGAACGGTCGTTTCTGTTTCTGTAACAATCGCATGACGACGTACATACCATGTCCTGGGCGATTCTGTGCCAAAAGCATTACGACGTGCGTGGCATGTCTTTCCAGCGCAAGTGGTTAAAAAAAGCAGTGATTATATTCACATAAGGGACTGTAAATTTTGTAACAAAACAGTGATTGATAAATCTGAAGGTTAAAATACTTCTACTACTATACAGAACACACACAAAAAATTTCACAGTTAATTATTTTCAAAATTTTTTTTAGTAATCGCTGTCCCCATTTGAGCATTTTTTAAAAACAGATTTTAAGTAAAACGCGTTTTAAAGTATGACAAAACTTGCTTAAAGTAATGGCATCTGCTTTTACTGAAACACTTTTTGTTCTAGTGAAAAGAAAATAATAAACTGGGTATTTTTATAAAGATAATAAGACGGCCTATATATATAAAATAAATTCATAAAAAAAATTGTCAAATTTTGACAAAATTCACAATTTTAGGGTAGTTGGATACCTTAAATAAGATATATTTGAAGAAAATTTTTATTGTATTATTTACACATATTTATCCACCTCTTCTAGACTGGTTCATATTTTATTTCATAAGCCCGGCGAGTAAGTTTCATCGAGTAATATGTATGCGACATATATCTTCAATTACAAAACAGCAAATTCTTGAATTCGAAAGTTTTCTAATTTTTACTAAGTAAAATTTAATACAACATATTTGTCTGAAAATAATCAATAAACTGCAAAACACTGGAGAAGAAACAGCCACAAATCCGATTTTTCCCTACTTTTCGCCTCTTGAATGACATATCCGTAAAATAATGAGAATATTTTGAAGGCAGGGGGATTCTGAAACACAGGGAAACATCGTGGGAAGAAAAAAAGAAATATTTACGACTTCGAAAAGGAAATTTATTTTTCGGTTTTTGATCTAATATTGTGTTGTTTCATGAAAAGGATCTTTATACTAACGCAATAACCGAAGAGAGTTTTGGAATAACATGGATTTTTTCAAAAAATTCATTAATTGCCTTTTTTACGGAAAGAATTCCGTGATTAGGATAAAAATGTTTTAAGTACCGAAATTCTTTTTTTAATTTCGAATTTTTTAGTGGGCACAAAATGAGTTTATTATGACAGTAATTACAATCGTTTGAGATTGCCACAGTTTAAACATGGAATACAGTTATTTATCGATGTGTATTATGAATTCTTTGAAGTTTTTATATACTTCAAAATTATCTTTTTATCCATTGTGGAGAATATTTTCCTCTAACTGTATACTTTTCCTAATATATATTATTTAAATCAACTTAAAAAAAGTGGGGAAAAATCTCGCGTAAACAATTTCATTTTCAAATGTATTTGAAAAATTAAACAGTCGAAAAATTGAATAGTTTTCAAAATTCCTGGAATTTTATTACTGGAAGTGAAGTACTTAATGAAAAATTTGTTCGTTCATTCAAAAAAAAAAATTAAATAGTACAAATCGATTTGAAATGAAGTTGAGAAGCTGAATTTCGAAAATTTAATACAAACTAAAAACAATTTAATGGAGCAAACGGACTATGTTATAAAAGTTTAAATTATATTTCTCAAAAAGCTACTAAATGATTGCCACATTGAAATGAAAATTAATGTTAGATCAATTAACAAAAAGCACAGACAAAAAAATATTGAACTCAATAGTCAAAGAATTATTATATAACATTTTTATCATTAATAATTAGCGATTTCAAGTGATTCGTGACGTTAAACTCAAATACAGCCCTCCATAATTGCAACCGTTTTCTTCAATTATACAAGTCATTCTTCCTTTTTTTTTCAACATAAATACTTTGATGTTCTTAGAAATATTCATAAACTTTTAAATGATTGTATAATCAGAACTAGATTCACAAACTCAGCTAATTTTTAAAAAAACATTATTTTCCAAAATAATACGTAAAAGTATTGGTAGAATTAGATTTAATATATTAAGTATCATAATAGAAATAAATGTACAAATGAACTGTCATGCTTTGTGTTAAAAACGCTTTCCAACATTTAAGGGAGTGTTCGTATAATAAGATTTAATTTATTGCTTGGATATTCATAGATGAAGTAAAAGCTCTCCCGCAGAGCCCTAAAAATCAAATCAGTGTCCTTTCTTATGCATTATCGTGAACTTACACGTTCATGAAGAAGATACACGGAATGGGCAAGCGACTTGCCTGTATTCTTTCTGGTTCAGATCAAACAGATAAGGTCAGAGGTGACCATTATTTTGGTCCATACCAAGAATTGCAGAGCCATATTTCACAGAATTCTGTGAAGTGAGCAGATTATGTAAGGCCCCTGGAGCCTTGAATATAGCTATACTTCCTTTCCCTTATTTTTTTACGTTTAGCTTTAACAACGGGCGGGGGTTGGATTTTTGAGGCAGCCGTTTAAATGTGTAAACTTGGCTAATGGTGTCTCATTTGAAGTTGTTCCGCAATGTTATTTATGTCTCCGGAATCCACCTATAGATGGTTTTCTTCACGACGACGATGGACTATTGGTCTAGTTATTCGATGGCATAAACGTCAGTTGGACATTGTTAAACGTGCCATGAAGATTTATAGGAACGGAGTTAAATCCCATTGCAATAAGAAATAATAAAGCTTAGGAAATAATGTAAAGAAAATATAAAGAAATCCCCACCAAATTCCTAACTTTAAATATTTCTATATTATTATATAGTCAAGGAAAATTAGATTTTAGGAATTAATAATTTCAACCATTTTGTGTTTTAATTTTTAAGTTCAGTTCGAGGTTTTTGAGGATATTTATTACTTACATTTCAAATCTTCAGAAAAGTTAATTATTGATGCAAGGTTAAACAATAAATATCTTTGAGGTTGTACTTTCAATATTTCAAGTTAATATTTAATTTTAAAAAATCATGAACAACTCCTTTGTCTTAAATTTTCTTTATTACGTACACACCCCTAGCTAAAGACATTCAGAATTAAATTTTTTCAAGGCGTTCAATTTAACATTGTGAAAAGTCAGTGTTCTTAAGTTTCATTATTGGAGAAGTGTAAGCAACAACACTGAATATACACTCTATAACAAAACAAAACAAAAAACAACAACAACAAAAAACGACGCACCAAGGAGTTGCCCGATTGTAATGAAATTTCGTATGCAAAGACATTTGTACCGAACATGCAAATGATTAAAATTTGGTGTTCAATGAATGAATAGCGGGAGCTACAGCGCTTCGAAACTGTGCACTCAGCAGGTGTCTATAAGAAGCGATTCTCAATATGATGGTCAAAATTTTTGTTGCATTGCAATTTAGGATACCTTTTAATGACTGAAAAATGCTTCACCGCAGGATTCGAGCTCATTACGAGCAACTGTAAGAGTCTGAAAGAGGTCGTATCCAGTGGCAAAACGGAAAATATTAGGGCCCCCCTGCAAAGTCAGGTTTGGGGCCCCAAGCCGGATCTTACAGAGGGTACGTACTTGGCGTCAGTCAGGCGTTTGGCCCCCTAGTACCCTGGGCACCCCCACGATGCGGGGTGTACGTTACACCACTGGTCGTATCTTTGAATTGAAAGAAGCAGGTTGCGCAAATCGGAGAATCGCTCGTCATATGGTTCGAAGCGATACGGTCATTAGAAAATGCTGGCAAAAATGGGTGGACACTAGCATATTTCAGCGTCATGATGGTAGTGGTCGACCTAGGACCACAGCAGATCGGAAGGATAGATTGATTGACAGATCAGCTGTTACAGCACCTGATTCATCGTTATCAACCATCAGACGTGCGACCCGCTCACGAGTGTCCACCATGTAACATACGGCTGATAGAGCGAAATTTACGCTCGTGCCAACCACTACGCCACCTGTCATTTACATCTGCACACTGTCGCGCCAAATTACAGTGGTGCTTGGATCGATCAGGTTGGAATCATGCTGAATGGGACGTATAGTGTTTAGCGACGAGTCCCGCTTCCAACTGTGTCCTGACGATCGTCGAAGACGTATCTGGAGACGCTCAGGGCAGCATGCCTATCCTGCTTTCACTATTGCACGCCACATAGGACCTCAACCAGGAGTTATGGTCTGGGGTGTCATTTCTTTTGACAGCCGGACCTCTTTGATTGTCATTAGAGGCCAACTTACAGCACAGCGGTACATCGATGACATTCTAAGAACTCTTTTACTACCATTCCTTTTGCAGTACCCTGGCCTTATTTTTCAGCAAGATAATGCCAGACCACATACGTCACATGTTGCTATGAACTGTCTTGCAGCTTGTCAAACATTTCCTTGGCCAGTCAGATCATCAGATCTCTCTTCAATCGAGCATATTTAAGATATGATGGGAAGGAAACTGCATCTACCAGGGAATGTTGAGGACCTGGCCCAACAATTGGAGCAAATTTGGCAAGAAATGCCGCGGGAGACCATCAGGGTGCTATGCCACGTCGTAGGGCAGCCTGCATCCAAGCTAGAGGTGGGTCAGCACCTTATTGAGCTCTTGGAACTTTGAAACTCTCTATTGAGCTTACTTTGTAACTATGTAACTCTGAAATATAAATCATTCAATTTTTCTGAAATTTTAATCATTTTCTATTCTGTACATAATCCTTCTCTACCCACCAATTTTTGTCTCAATCAGACAACTCATTCTTGGGGCGTCATTTCTTTTTGTTATAGAGTGTACTTTTAAAAACTTATTTAAGTACAGGCTTTTGTACTTAAGGTTAGAAAGACTATCAATGAATTTTTTTCTAAAAATAATCAGCTTAATTTCCAGTAAATTGTAATTAAAGTTATAATAAATAATTATATAACATTTATTTTCAATTTGGAATATATTTGAAACTCAGACTCACATTCCCAAAATTCTTCTTTATTGAAAAAAATCCCTTTTAAAATGTTACATTTCATACTAAAAACAAAGTATTTTCTACTATTCAGAAATTCACTAAGTGAATGAAAGCCTATTTATCCCAAATTTTGTATTTTGTAAATTGTACGTTACCATTGTTTTCATTAAGGTACGACATGTCTCTCATTTTCAGTGAAAAATCCTTTTCTTTTTATCATATTAAAATTAAAATAATAAGCTTTCTAAATTAGTCTTTTTGATTGTACGGCAATTAGGAAAAATAGCAGGCGTCTAACACCTGACAAAAGAAACCGGGAGAGACGAAACCGGAAGTTAGCTTTAAAAAAGCATATTAAGAAGCTAGTGTTCCATATTAAAATTCAAATAATAAGCTTTCTAAATTAGTCTTTTTGATTGTACGACAATTAGGAAAAAATAGCAGGTGTCTAACACCTGATAAAAACAACTGGGAGTGATGAAACCGGAAGTTAGCTTTAAAAAAGCATCTTCAGAAGCTAATGTTCGCAGTTTCATCCCGTTAGAAATTTAAAATCAGTTGTATCTGTTTGTTTTGTTTCATTGATTGGCGACAATTATATACTTAGAATTTTGTGATCGGAAAACTTTTGTATTTAGAAATAATGTCAAAGCTTTGCAGAATTTGAGACAGGTTGAAAATTTTAAAACAATCAATTAGAAATGTAAATTCATGAAATCATTGGGATCTACTCCACGTATTGAATCAGATGGCTCGTGTAGGATATTTGAACGTTCTTGTGCATCATGATATCTTGGGAAAATGTATATTTTTATTGTGGCGATGATTCTTAAGGATACCTTGCTGTTAAAAAATATGTATGGTGTTAACAGTCTCTTCAAATATAAGAGGATTGGACTCATCCAGAAAAAAGTGGGTAACTGGCTTTGAAAAAATAAGTTAAAAAACCTGGATGGAAAGGAAAACTTATTGAAGTCATGCATATATGATAGACTAAATTCACACAAAACTATTACGAAATTTTTATTATAAGTAACTCATAATGTTGTAGCAATACTAAGTGCTGCATTGTTATGAGTTAAATAATGCATGGACAGTGTCTAGCTGTAAACTGATAGTTGATATATTTATCAACAAGCAAAATCCATTAGAAAGCAGTACACAAAAAAATGCAGGCTTTCCTGTGAAAATTATAAACGTAAAAAAACTGTTGTACACGAAATTGTGTGCCAAAAACGCATACCTCCACGGGGAAATACAAAATACCAAGGAATCATTTATTGGCTATTTTTGGAAATCGTCTTGAAAGAAACTCTTATTGAGCTAAAAGCATTTTCTTTGGGTGCTTATATTGCTGTCATTATTTTTAACAAAGGTATCAATGGTTCTTATGTGTTTTGAAAGCTCTTGGGATGAATAGAGGTTAGTATACTCTGCGTGACTACAGAACTTGAGACAGCATTCGAATCAATGGCTCATGAAACGATATTCTTTGCCTTCTACGAAATCCCCCATAGAAAGATTAAGCTTCACAAAATAAAAGAGAATGTGTTAAATATAAAATAGGGGAGTTTTAATTTTATTCTGTTCATAAATTGTTTTGAAAACTGCATCTATAGAGTTTAAACCCTTTTTCTCAACTTTTTTGTAAAGTTGATAAAGAATCATTAGAGATACTTAAATGAAATTTTATGCACATGTTAATAAATAGTATCCAAGGAATGAACTAAAAGTTGTAAAACTGAATAATTTTTAGCTATCTTATAGGGTTTTGTTGTTAATGTGTTGGAAAAATTGTCTGCAATTCCTAGTTTTCAGCTTCAAATTAAAATTTGTAGTACTTTCATGAGAAAAATATTTTTAAAAATTTGTTGCAGTGCTTTAAAAAAAAAATATTTAAAATAAAACATTTTAAAAATATTTCAAAATAAGATTTAAATTTAATTTTTTTTAAATTATGTATTATTTCTAGTTGCGTTTTTATTATGCTTAAAAGGGAAATCAAATATGTAAAAAAAAATCAGGTATTACTGGAAAAGTCAAATGCTTCGGATACCTTGAACTTCCCATTCAACAACTTTCATTTTTTTAAAGTTGATATTGGTAATTCCGATATAGCTTATGCGTCACGTATAACATCTCTTGGAAGTTTTTTTTATGTACTAGTCAACACCATAAAGCACAATCCCTCTCCCCCCTGTCCATTTGTCACTAATATTTGTCCTACGTGCCGTGTTAGTCCTTTTAGCTGTTATTTATGAGGATAAATTAATCTGTCCGTAATATTTCACTTGAGAAATAATTTCCACAAGTGTCTGAGCAAAATGATAAAGATATTAATTTCCACTGTTATACATGACATTTTTTAGATTATGTGACCCGCACGCAAAATATCTACCTATGCTCAGGTGACTATGGAAAGGCTATTATTATAGCTCGGAGAATAAAGATCTTTAACATTCATTTGTGTGAAAAACAACCCGTCTTATATTCACCTCGATAAAAGGGATTCTGCTTCGTTTAGTTTATTTAATTCCTACTATTAGATCACACTCTCCATATACTTGTATATATGCAAGTCATTGAAATACATATATATATTTCAATCGTAAATAAAATACTTTTATTCGTCCTTCTTCTTCAATGGCTTGACAGCCCTGGGTGGGCTCTGGCCTTCTCCAGAAGTTTTCTCCAGGTATTTCTACTTTTGGCAACTGTTTTTCAGTTTTTGACCTTTAAAATATATAGGTATTTTTTTGACACAGCTTTTATTCATCGACTCAAGTTCAAATACGTTTTCTAAAACTTGTAGTAGATGACGCTTGATGTTAATGCAGTTTTTTTAAATATTAATTCATTAATTCTATTCAATTAATGAATAAATAGTAACAAACAAAAATAATAGTTCAACATCATATATAGCCGCCCATCCGGTATAGTGGTCAGTGAAGCTGACTGCGGTGCCGCAGGGACTGGGTTCGAATCCCGGAGAAGGCATGGATGTTTGTATTGTAATCCTTTCTCTCTTCTGTCTGTGTTGTTTACCCCCGTGTTATACGTTCGGTGGTGCACGGGGTTTATAAATGTTAAAAAAAAAAAAAAAAAAAAAAAAAAACATCATATATAAAAAGGAAAATCACTTGTTGTGTCTCTGTAGTGCAATGGGGGGCCGCGGTAACCTAGTGGTCAAGGTATCGGATCGTGGCTGGCGCGTCATGAGTTCGAGCCTAGTACCACTGAAGACCCGCCGTGTAGGGGAGCGATGCACGTTAAATCTATCGAGAGCTCAAACGTCCTCCCGTTGGTGTGGTGTGGTAGTTAGGAGAGGGGGTGCCAGCTCAGGTGTCGTCCGCGTCACTTGACCATGATTCAAAATTACGCGGACCGTCGCACAGTGGTCAGTTTTCCCGATCTGGCGCACGGAAACCCCAAAAATGAAATTGCGTGGAAATAAAAATCAACCCACAATTTAAGGTCCTCTTGAGTTCCCTAGCCATGTGGTAAACATTTTTTGCCAGTACGCGAATGGAAGTTTTCAGCAGCCATCGGTATATATCGGGTTTGTTCCTTCTACAAGAAACACTTGCGAGCCTCATTTTCCAGTCATCAGCATAGCTCAAACATCCTCCCGTTGGTGTGGTAGTTAGGAGAGGGGGGAGGGATGCCAGCTCAGGTGTCGTCCTCCTCACTTTACCATGGTTCAAAATTACGTGGTCCGTCGCCAAAAGCCCTGGTGTAGCTGAACAGTGCGACGTTAATATTCACTCACTCACTCATCTCAAAAAGATTTAACACACGCTTAACATTCTAGTTTAAATTAAATTATGGTGAAGATATGCAAATTTTTATAAATCATCATAATTAGCTTGCTTGAAAGCACTACAAAAAAGTGAGATAGCTGGATAATTTCCATTTCATTTAATGTTTATTTAGAGTTGCGCTTTTGACCTCAGACTTTAACTTTCAACGCACACTTTGAAACACTTGTAAGCAATTTTTCAACCCTTAATCAATAATATCATAGGATTTTTTTCTCTTAAAGTCGAAAGTTGGACGACAGTGAAAAGTTCCTAATATGATATGAAACAATCTACATGAAAAATGCTTCAATCTGTCACAGGCTGAGAAAACCAAAGTCCGGATACGTTTTCGAACTGTGCAATGCTCAACAATTGTTTCGCGTGAGGAAAATAAGTGATTATTGTCCACAATAAAGGTAAAATTGCGACATTTTGCACCTATTTTGCTATTTCATGCACGTTTTCCACTTGTGATGATTTTCAATATTCGTATAGTGTCCGGTTTCATATACTGCATGGTTCGCATTCGGTTTTCGGTTATCCCAACAATCGCTTATCCGAACAGTGTCCGGTCCCACTTGATTCGGATAAACGACGTTCTACTGTATGGATATTTTAAGAATTATTTAATTTCTAAACTACAAATTAACTTGAATAGGAAAGAAACTTCATATACAATTCTGATATGTTAAGAATTTTGAAGTTATAAAATTGGTGTTATGAAAATATTTTTAAGAAAAGGAATTATTGTAGTAGAAAAAAATATTACCATTTTGTTGATTATTACTAGTTTTTTTAATAGTTAAGCACGAACTACATAATAACTTTTTATATATGAATTTCTGCCTGTCCTTGATTCTTTTCGTTATTAACCATTTAACTGTGGTGCTCTTGTTTAAGAGTGCTCAACTATGTGTGTCTCGGAAATCGAGTGATGACGAGAATACTCGTCAGTCACAGAGTAAGTATCGCTGTTTAAGTATTGGATAAAAAAAAATGGCCTTATTTTATAAAATTGCAATTTTAATTCTAACACTTATTTATTTGATTTACATAGACATATATCACGTACATATTACTAAAAAATACAAGAAAAAATAAATAACATACCTGAAGGAACCCGTAATCAACTTTCCGAATTTTGCCTTTGTCACTTTTAGGTTGTCTAAAAATCATTATCATCGCACATTAATAAGCTCGTTATGCGAACTTATACGCTATTTCACCCGGTGCATACGGGGTGTATGAGTTTATAATGATCTTGCCTTTGCGCCTAACAGTGTGGGAGAATCGGAAGGAAAAAAAACTAGCCATGATCAATAAAACTTCAATTTGTTCTCAGTGTTAATCACAACTCAAATTCAATCGCCCAAAGAAAAGGGATGTACCCAACTAATAAATATGAAGACAATTAACGAGGTACTTGAGATATGAGAAGACTTTAATGTTTAATGCACTTGCTTAATTCAATAGCTCTGATTTCGTCACAATTTAATCTAGATTTGTTAGAGTTTATGTATGCCACTAGATGGCGCTATTTAAATTATAAGGTGTGTACTTTTGTTTACCCGACAGTATGTAGAACAAAGAATTGGTACGTGGCTGAAAGGGCCATTCGCTCTATGTTAGCGATATTTTTCTATGTATTATTTGGAATAAAACTATTTAAAAAAAGATCATCATGAAAGGAGTATGTTAGGGTTCATGTATGCCACTAGATAGCGCTATTTAAATAATAAGGTGTGTACTTTTGCTTACCCGCCAGTATGTAAAACAAAGAATTGGTACGTGGCTGAAAGGGCCATTCGCTCTATGCAAGCGATATTTTTTACGTATATTATTTGGAATAAAACTATTTGAAAAGAAATCAACAAGATTTAATCTCCAGTGGCAGATCGTCACCTTAAGTAATTCAATTATCAAATATTAAATATTCGTGATTCACATTCAATTTGATTAATCACTGCTTCGCTTGTAATCTATCCTATCTCTGTCTCTCTCAACCTGAAAGCCTAGGTTCCATATAGTAGTCCTAATTTAGATGTTCACGTTTTCTTCTTCGATGAGGAGTTTTATAATAAAATAATTTTTAAAGACCAGAAATTCTCCAAGAGGACTTTCAGTTAAAAGAGCTCGGATAGAACCGTCACAATTTTATCTTAAATTTTTCAATTTTTTTATTTGTTTTACTCCGGCTTGGCCTCAGTGTATCCCAAACAACTTGAAATTTGAGAATGTTTTGTTTTTCTCAAAAATTACGATATAAATAGCCAATGGTCACTACTTTTTACGCATGACGAGTCTATTCGTCGTGACACGATCCTGCAGTTTCTCCATGACGAGTATATTCGTCAATCTCAGTTAACTGATGAAGTGCTTGAAAATCCCTTCCAATAAATTCTTAACATCAAGTTATTCCCTAAAATGAAAGAGGTATAGATGTTCAGTCACCTAATTGTTTTAGATATTAGCCCGCCGTACATCCGGTATAGTGTTAGTGAAGTGGACTGCTGTTCTGGTCTGGGTTCGAATCCCGAAAAAGGAATGGATGTTTGTAAATGTATAGTGCCCCTTTGCGGCATGGGAGTACTATAAATAGCAGTCAAGTTGTAAGTTCTCTTGTGAGGTTGATCGAAGGCCCTGACCACTATAACAGGGTTTTCTACCTCAAAATTGGGGTAGAACCAAGCTAAAAATCGCTGTGTCACCTGTGTTGCTCAATGCTTACGACAAGCGTGCATCGAGCTCCTTGTCACGATGAATTTCGTGGACTTTGATCTGATGTTACTGTTGATCAGGTGGGATAAGTTGTGAGTGCGGCCTATTTGGCGCCGCTTCTTCACCGTCTTGCCTACCTAAAAGTGTGGGGGGAAACAAAGCATCACCAGAAACTTCCATAATAACTATTATTTTATTTCTATTCAAACACACTTAATCAATCACAAGTGAAACTACAAAAGGAGACCCTAGGAGTGATATATAAAGAGAGCAATCTATTCTAAGTGAACAACTCTAAGTAAACACGTCTAAGTGAACAACTCTAAGTAAACACGTCTAAGTGAACAAGCGCAAGTGATCTGATTAACTAAATCTTATCCAATCTATCTTAGATCTTTAATCCAATGATTTATTATCTTAGCAACTCCTTCCTTAACTCGCGTTGTTACAATAAAATACGCAATGATTTATTATCTTAGCAACTCCTTCCTTAACTCGCGTTGTGACAATAAAATACGCAATGAAATATTCTCTCCTAAGAATCACCGCAACAGCTCTCCTGCTCCTTTTATTATTTTTTTTCTGTGGGTTTAGTTACGTCTTAGTCCCTTTACAAATTCAAAATAAATTTATTGCAACACTCTTAGAATTGAATGATTACGGAAACCAAGCGTACCAATACAAAAGTATTTCTAATCAGGATAACACTTCGCGTTCGTCTTAAAGAACCTTATTGTGACTGTCAAAATGCTTTTATAACCTTTCTCTTTCCTTATTCGTTTAAATAAATACACTTAATCACTTACAAGATCGTTTTATATTAGCATAAATTTAAAGCGGATTTTTATGAAAAGAAAAAAATCGTTGATATATTTCTTGGTATATTTCGAAACAATTTTATATTCAGAGACTCTCGGTTGCACCTCGAGTAGTAAAAGGGATAGTTATCTTATTTGACTGCGTGGTGGGATCATTTTTAGACAATAAAAATAGCAAAAAGCCTTGATGGAACACACACACAAACGCTATCTTAATAGAGTTTTTTAAAGCAAAAATCGTGACTTAATAGTAAAAAAGTTAACAAGAAACTAACATTGGAGAAATCCAAGTTGAAAAGTAACAGTTACATCTACTGAGCAAAAAAACAACAAAAATGCCTTCAAAATGGTCATGGAAGAAACTACAGAAACTGAATATCTACTCTTTAATCCTTGAAAATTCTGGATTTTATATTCTATTAATTTTTTTATATACACACTCTATTGTTTTTTTAGTACACATGGAGAGAAAACGTATTACGAATTTTTTTGAATTACTGAATTTAAATAACTTATATTTGAACCATAAAATATTTATTTAATCCTCAATAATTTGAGGCTGAAAAATCAAATAGGGAATAATGTAGAAATTTTGACATAACACGCACAATGTTTAAGAGTTATGTCATGTCTTGTTTCAGAGCTGTATCTAAAGATTATATATATAACACAGTACAGTGGTGGCAAAAAGTCCTGAACACACTCATTTTTAGCGTAATTTTTGTGTTTGACTTCATTTTTCGTTGTGAAATTACCGCACTATCTTAAATATTGTTATTGATTTGAATGTATTTTTTCCTGCTGATTTCAAATCTACTACTAGTTTCTTAATGACTAAAATATTTTTTGTAGTAAAGTTGCCTGAACAAAATAAAGTGAAATATGTGCAGAATAAAACAATATAGAATAACATAATATGCAAAGAAAAATAACACGAAAATTGACAAATACGGTATATTTAATAACCATTTTGAAAATTACATTGTTGTCACATGTTAGAGAATCAATATTTTATGGGCCAGCCGTTTGCTTTAATTACGGCTCTACATCTTTTTGGCATGGAATGCACCAATTTCAAAAGAAGATCTTTCGTGACAGTATGGTTGGAGGAAAATATTAAAGCTTCAATTAATTTACGTTTGTTTGAAGGTTTTTTCTTTGAAATTTCATAACCAATTTTAAACCATAAGTTTTCTATCGGATTAAGGTCGGGAGACTGTCCTGGCCAGTTCATTCTATTCACAGTATGGTCTTTCAACCATTTCTGGACTACCTTTGCACGATAACAAGGGACGTTATCGTCCTGAAAAATCCATGACTGATTCCCAAAAAGATCTCTCGTAGTTGGTAGCAATTTATTTTGTAGTATTTCAATGTAACCCATGGCTTTCACTGTTCCGCTACCGATGTGAAGTCTTCCAACACCATGAGAAGACATGCAACCCCATACCATCACTTTTGTCGGGTACTTTACTGTGGGCTTCAGACACTGAGGGCTGAATTCCTCATGAGTGCGTTGTCTTACATAGGCACTACTTTGGTTGCCAGAAATACAAAACTGACTCTTTTCGTCACTAAATATTACCTTTTCCCAGTCTTTAATAGTCCATAATGAATGTTCCCTTGTCCACGTCAATCGCCTCTTGCGTTGAAATTCAGTCAGTAATGGTTTTGGGCGCGCTTTACAGCCTCGTAACCCAATTTCCAGCAGTCTTCCTCTAACAGTTCTTGGGCACACACTCACATTTGATGTCAAAGTCCATTGTTTCAAAATTTGCGAGGAATTAAGCTTTCTGTTTGAAAGTGAAATTCTGTGCAATAACCTGTCTTCACGTAAAGATGTTTCTCTTGGTCGTCCTGATCGCCCCCTGTCCGCAATAAAATTTGTTTCAGAAAATCTATTCAAAGTTCTCACAACAGTAAAAAGGCCACATGGTACTTTAGCAGCTTTAATATTTTCCTTCAACCATATTGTCACGAAAGATCTTCCTTTGAAATTGGTGCATTCCATGTCAAAAAGATGTAGAGCCGTAATTAAAGCAAACGGCTGGCCCATAAAATATTGATTCTCTAACATGTGACAACAATGTAATTTTCAAAATGGTTATTAAATATACCGTATTTGTCAATTTTCGTGTTATTTTTCTTTGCATATTATATTATTCTATATTGTTTTATTATGCACATATTTCACATTATTTTGTTCAGGCAGCTTTACTACAAAAAATATTTTAGTCATTAAGAAACTAGTAGTAGATTTGAAATCAGCAGGAAAAAATACATTCAAATCAATAACAATATTTAAGATAGTGCGGTAATTTCACAACGAAAAAGGAAGTCAAACACAAAAATTACGCTAAAAAATGAGTGTGTTCAGGACTTTTTGCCACCACTGTAACAGGAACCAGCTCAGCGAACTGTAAGGGCTCAATGGAAGTGACGTAATTCGTGTCACGTGACTAGCTAGTCGAAATGGCGGTGTCGGCAGTGGAGAAAGCTTTTTGTGTTATTGAATGAAATTCGCAACTGCTGTACAAGGGTAATTTCAATAACGATTTTGAGAAGAACCCCCAACTAGAAAATCTGTCAAACAGTGATATGAAAAATTTAAAACTACAAGCTGTTTGTGCAGAAGTAAAAATCCTGAAGGAAGCTTAAACAGCATATAACAGACACTATCAAGGACTAGATATCTTAACACCCGTTTGAGTGGAAATGGAGTAACGGCTCAGTGTATGTCGTGTGACTAAGGATTCACACATCTGTGACTGTATCTAATAAGACTTAAAATAGTTCCATACAATTATGTTACAAGTGACACATAACATCTTGCTTTGTTCTTGATTTAGAGTGCATTGAAACTGTATATTAATGGTTGAGTTTTTTCAGCTTTCTTTTGTTTTAAATGTTTGGCTTTAAAATGCATTTTTTATTCTATTTTCAGTTCTCAGGAGCAAGCCCACTCTGCATCTTCGAGGAACAAATGAGCCCAGACTACTATACCATTTTAAAGACAGTATTTAATGAGTGGTATGTTGGATTTAATAAAAAAGGGAAACCCATTCTTGGATCGCACAAAGTCAAGGCTCATAGAAAACGATGTTTTTATTTTACAAAGCGAAGTGATCATTCCTATCTTGTCGGTCTTCATGAAATTAGGCATGGGCCAAAAATTGCCAATCCCTATAAGTTGATGCGTTTTCTTCGTGAACAAAGAATGAGAAGAAGGAAGCGGCAGAACTTGACTGGAAATAGCGGGTGAACTGTGTGTATGTAAGAAATTGTAACTCTGGCTCTTCCCTACCTGCTTACCATTTCAATCATGCAAGAACTCTCAATAAATACAATCCAACGACAGCTATGGTTGGGCCATCAATTCATTATACACTCTTCTTTGGAAACTATAAAAGTCGAACACTTTTCAAATACCAGTCACTGTGAAGTTTAAGTATTACCCCGGTTTCTTGATTTCATTTGTTGCTTTTGTCATTTTCTTCTTGTTGGATCTGCCACTAGAATTTAAGTAGGCTGTAACTGCATAAGATTTATGCTTTTAAACACAGTCAGTATATTTTGAAACATCATGGTCTTACTCGGTCTAAGTACCAAACTGAGATCATGTCCCACTCCAACTTTTATTGTTAAAATGTGCCCCACGTGCAAGGCTAGGCAAGACTAAAAAAAAATGTTCCTATTTTGTTCGCATTTTCTTGAGGAATGTCTCCATTGTTACTTTTTGTACACTTTTTCCTTGTCTTGTTTGATATCATATCGACTAAAACATTTTATTTTCTTAGAAGATTATCTCCCAATCTTTTTTTAATTTGTACACAGTACATCTGTATAAAGTAATTAATATCTTAATTCGTGTATTTTACTTCAGATGAGGTTTTTAAGGAAGAAACATTTGCAACACAGTGCGATTTTAGTGTATGATTGGTTTATCAGGGTAAATTGAGTATTTTTAGCTATTCTTAAATTTATATAAAACGATTATTAAGAATGATACATTTTATATGTATATATTATTCTACGTTTCTTAGCAATATCTTGAAAGTTCCATTTTTAATACGAATTTCGTGAAAACATTTTTATGGTACAGCAATGATTGAACTTTATTGTATTTGTATACTCAAAGAGCTTGAATTGAGTTTTGTTTTTATTTTAATATGTCAGTATTCGACTTTATACATTGCATCTATTGCTTAAAAATTATGTACTTTCTGCAAATATCTAAAGTCTTTTATTGTTCAGTGTCTGAATAAGAATGAATTTATTGTCTGTGTTATCATAAGCATTCCATTTATTGAAATTTTTATAAGTGTTATACATTCCAAAAATTTTTTTTTCTTTAGGGGTATTTTTTTTTAACTTTGTTGAATCTGTTTAAGTTTTACTTTTCAACTGTGGTTTTAAATTTTGATTAAAACTATTTAACTGAAAGACTTTTATAATGAATATCAAAATTTTACTCCTTAATTAAGAAAGAATATTGTTTTATTCATTAATTTAGTCTATTGATGGGCATTCAAAGAAAGTTTCGAAACATATGAAAGATGTTAAGTTTAATTTCTGATAAAAATTGGACGTTTGCTTTAGCTTAGCATAAAAAAAAATACATAAAACTATTTCACATCTATTTGGCTCTGAAATGTCTGTTTAATTGACGAACTAATTGTAAGTATGAAGAAATGTTAATAACTTTTAAAAAAACTTGTGCCTAATTTTTCAATTACTTTATTCACTTTTTTCATAATTAGATTGTATACACATATTGTTAAGCATGAGTTATAATTATTTTTCTTTAAAATCGATAAATTTAATTAAGAAATGCTTTTAATTTAATATTGATGAATTACAATTTTTAGATTATATTTCAACGTCCACTAACGTTTTATAAACATTTGTAACATTAGCCTTCTCTTTCCCCATGATTTTACGAAGCTAACCATAAAATAGATAAATAAAAAAATAATTTAATTTTATTGAACATGTGTGAAAGTGTGTTTTAAGGCAATTTGATGTCTTTAAGTTACCGAAAAAGGTTGACTTTCTAAAATATACTAATGTGATATTCCCTACATTTTAAAACTAATTCTTAACTGTGAAAACGCGGAATAATTGAATCATAACATAAAGTACTCCTACACATTTTAAAGAAATTTTCAATGCGCTAAAGCGTTATTTTGTTCATTATGAGGAGAGAGAGAGAGAAATGCTGCGCAAAACACAATTATTTTTAAAGGTAGGGTACTATTTTTTACGCATTCTTGAATGATATACATTATTCACATTCACAGCATCTTTAGGTACTTATTCTTGAATATTTAAGAATACTTATTACAGTATCTTCGAATATTCTGCTTAGTATTCAATAGATATTTTTCTTTATTTGCAGAAACATTGCAATGTTTTATGCTGTAAAAAATGAAGTTTTGCATGAACTTGCTCTTTTAACATGGCCTATTTTTGGAAATCAAATTTTAATCTAGCTTCAATTTTTAAAGTAAACGGTTTCATAGTAATTTTTTGAATTTTATATTCCATCTAATAAATGATTGTATTTAAAATTACTTTTATGACTTATGTGCCAAAATTAATCTTACTAAATGTTCTAATGCCAGTCTATATTTATTTGTGTTTCAAAGTCCTATTAAACTACCTCTTGGATATAGAGATTAATACAATGTAATTTAGAGCTGTGTTGTAAATCATAGTAAGTTACTATTACTTTTGAGGTGCTAAGTAATTAACGAGAAGTGATGACAAACCCAAATGGCTGCATGAAAATGTCATTGATGCAGATCAAGGAAAAAGGCAAATGAATCTATGTAAACAATCTGACCGATCTTGTCATAAAATAAATCTGTATAACATAAAGGTCTAATAAAGCCTTATATATGCAAAATGTATTCATAAAGTTTTTGTCTCTTTTATTACATCCTCTCACTTTAAATAAAGGGTGTCCCCAAAACAGCGCCCTAACTCTGAGCAGCCAGATTCCTCTTTGGGAATACATAAAAAATTCACAAAAAACTCTATACGATCCATAGTTTATGGTAAATGGTGGGTCTCCGGCTCATTTCTATGTTCCTAAACGTGCTTGGCTGTATATGGCATATATCTGCCGTTGAATCAGACGGGGGGGGGACTTGTTCTATAGCCACAAAGATCACCAGATCTCAACCCTTTGGATTTTTTTCCCTGTGAAGTAATCTCAAGGAATTGATTATCAAGACGTAGCGACAACAACTTGGTTGTTTGTCAGCATGCTGCTTGCTCTTCAGTGGTTAGCGCGCTACTGCGCCGGGCCCTGATATGCACGGCGGATACTTTGAATACCAGGGCCGCCGCGGGGGGGGGGGTGGCAAAATTGTTCACCGCGCAAGGGCACCTGGGCCAGGGGGGCGCAAAAATTTATAGAACTTATAGTTTTTTTAATTTAATGCTACTTAAATAAGAGTTGTTAATTATACACTTGCAATTTTGCATGTTTCACATTTTCTAAGCAATAAAATGAGATTTTATTTAAATTTTACCGAATGGACAAAAAATATCTAGAAATTATTTAGTGTATTAAAATTCCCAAAGCGCAGTTTTTTGCTCTTCCCATGTAAACTATTCAGTGAGAAGCATTCACATCTTATTAAGGATGGAATTAATGAGCGGGCACATTTAACCCACATTTTAAAAACACATGAAAGCAGTGCATCTCTCAACTTAAACATAGTTCAAAATGCAGTGAATTTAACATGTCTTGGCGTAATTTATGTACCATTGATGCATTTTAACAAAGACTTTATGATGCAGAAAAGGTCTACTGGCAATCGGTTATTGAACGGCTTATTTATTTAATTCAACATTATCCCGGCAATGCCTTGTATTTAGAAGTCCTTCGAAAGAGTTGCATCATAGTGATAATGGAAATTTTTTGAAGTTGGCTGAAACCATAGCAAAATTTGATCCAATAATCGCTTTGAACATCTCCATAAAATTCAAACTTCTCAAAAGAGGAGCATTGCTCATTACTTAGGGGATCAAATTCAGAATGAAATTATAAGCATTATTTCAGAAAGAATCAAAAAGCATTTGTTATAAATGATTAAATCGCCAGAATACACTGGTGTCCAAAAGTTAAGCATAAATGATAATTATGTGAATAAAGAAGGAACTGTAAATCAGAATGGCGGGAAACGTGATATGCGAGTGTAAAATGGTTATAAAATAAGGAAGCAAATCAAAAGAATGAAAATAATTAATTTTATTATCCAAAGTAGCAGTTTGAAAGAAAACTGAGTATAGCAAGGATTCACACTTTAAAGAAAAAAATGAAAGAAAACATTAAATAAAATACTGATGCTGCAGTTTAATAAGGCGTGTGGTCACCTCTCTGACAGCCAGGCACGCTGCACAGCGATTTACCATACTTGCTATGAGATGATGAATGAGTTGTGGGCTCAAACGGTTCCAAGCTTCTTGGAGAGCTCTCTTCAGTTCTGTAACGGAGCTTGGTGGGTGCGAAAGGGCTGCAATTTGTCTCTTGAGCATATCCCATACATGCTCGATAGGATTTAAATCAGTGGAGTTCGCAGGTCCCGATATGCGCTGGATGTTTTCCGTTTCAAGGAAGTCATCAATCAGCACCGCTCGGTGACATGGCGCATTATCATCCATGAATATGAAGTCAGGACCGACATCACCTCAAAAGAAGTGAACATAAGGCTCAAGAACTTCGTCTCTGTATCTTTGAGCAGTCACAGACCCCATGTCAAAGAAATGGAGGTCTGTGCGGCCGTCCATAATGATGCCTGCCCATACCATTACTCTCCTTGATGGAAAATGATGTCTTTCCGTTATGTTTCTTGGTTCAAAACGTGTTCCACGTTCTCTCCATATCGTTACCCGCCGAGAATCACTACTCAGACTAAACCGGGACTCGTCACTGAACATCACATTGGCCCACTCTCCAATGTTGATATTTCAAACTCCAGTTCAAACGAGAACTTTTATGCGCAGAAGTGAGGGGAATGCAAACTGCTGGTCTTCCGGCATACAGGCCAGCATGATTGAGTCTCCTGTAAACAGTTTGTCTTGAAATTCGTATTCCTGTGGCGACTGTGAGCGCCGAACCCAGTGCTCTGGCAGTACTGCCCCTCTGACGTCGCGCACTTATTACCAGATATCAGTCTTGGTGAGGGGTTGTGACTCTTGGTCGACTGATACTGGTTGTCGGGTAACATCTCCCGTTCTTTGAAACCTCTGCCACAGTCTTGAGATCACAGACTGGTCCACATTCAGAATTCAAGACACTTCGGTTTGTGATCGTGAGATTTCCAGCATTCCAACGATTCTTCCTTTCGTAAACATGTCCAATTGGCGTCTTTGTGCCATCATTCACCTTGTTTGATGGTTAACAACGTTCCTTCAATTGCACGAAACTTGTCTGAACTGCCTATGCTGCGTGAATCGGTTTCTCCGCGTTCCGACATGCGCCGGTGTTTCGCGCAGAACGTAGTCGACTGAAAAGTTTTGCATAAACCCAATGTTTCTTCTTCACCCAATTAATATCCGCAAGAAATTTGGAATAATTTTACGAATAATTACTCCGTGTTTTTCGCATTTTACGATTTATGCTTAACTTTTGGACACCAGGATATTACTCACTAATTCTGGATACTACACCTGATGTCAGTCACCCCGAACAGTAGACTTCTGTAATTCGATTTATTTACAAGAACGAGGAAACCAATAAAGCCCAAATTGAAGAACATTTCTTAGGATTTCAATCTGTCGACGACACTAGTGGACAGGGTCTGTTTGAATTCATGATGGGACATTTTAAATCGTTAGAACTAAATTTATCAGATTTACGAGGCCAATCTTACGACAATGATGCTAATATGAGAGGAAATTACAAAGGATTGCAACAAAAATTATTGAAAATAACTGGAGGAAACTATATCCCCTGCTCTGCCCATTCTCTAAATTTAGTTGTAAATTATGCGCCTAAAATTTCATTCGAAACAGTTAATTTCTTCAAAGTAGTGCAGGAGGTTTTACAACTACATTTCTTCATCCGTAAGACGTTGGTTTATTTTGCAACAATATGTTGAAAATCTGACTTTAAAGCCACTCTCCAACACCTGATGGGAATGTAGAATTCAAGCTTTAAGACAGTTGAAAAACGATTTGGAGGGAATTTTGAGAGCGTTAATAAATATTCAAGAAGATCAAACAAGAGACAGGTAATCAAGAATTTAAGCAAAAGATTTCATTCAGAGAGTTTCCTTGCTTAAATTTCTTTCTTCTATTAACATCTGGCACGATATTTTAAATTTGATATATGTGGTAAATGAAATAATGCAAAATTCTAAATGTGATTTACAAATCGTGACTGATAATTTACAAAATCTTATATCAGCTAAAAATTCGTGGATCAGATGAAGCGTATGAACATGCAATTCTCCCTGCAAGTATGGTTTTTGACGATTTGGGGATGGATACGGATTTTCCACGAAGTCGAGAAATAGGTTTAAAAAGTAACTATTTCAAGATGAACAAACCGACGAACCAATCAACAACCCAAGACACATTTAAGGTTGAATTTTACAATATAATATTAGACTCTTCTATTTCTTCAATTACTGAAAGATACAGTCAATAAAAGAACATTACAATTAATTCAAGGTATACCTAATTTTAAAAAGTGGAGTGACCATGAAGAGCCATTTTAAGACATTGTAAAGAATTAGAAGAAAAATTAACGGATACTAAAAATATTAATGAAAAGGACATTTATGGATTAAATTTGTTCGAAGAAATAAAATATTTGCGATGTTTTACCAAAGAGGATATGTCATCTATTGACGTTTTAAATTATATTTATGAAAACAATCTTTGCGATACATTTCTAAATATTTCAATAGCTTTAAGGATTCCTTTAACCCTGCCAGTTTCGGTGGCTACTTGAGAACAAAGTTTTTCAAAACTTAAAGTTATAAAAAACTACAGGCGAGAGAGAAATCTACCATGGCAAAGGAGAGATTATCAGACTTGTCAATTGTATCCATAGAGAGCGTAATTTTGGATATATAAACTAAATATAACTGAATTGATAAGAGCGTTTGTAGCTGCTAAAGCAAGAAGAATCAATACTTGAATATATTTTCTAATTTTTATATTTTACTTAAAAAATGTTCTATCATTGTATTGTTTTTAAAATTTGCGAAATAATAATTTTAAAAAAATAAACGTGTTTTAATACCATAATTTTTAAGCTTTTCAGTTCGAAAGTCAAATTTTGAATACTATAAAAGAGTTTCTCATATATAATTTGCAAATCTTTATAAGAGTGCAACAGAACCCTATAAAGGGGCCCCAAATTTCAATTTGAACAAGGGCGCCTAATACCCACGCGGCGGCCCTGTTGAATACCTGCCTTTTTAAATATTTCCAAACACTGCTGTTGATTTGTCCAGTATGGTACTTTTTCCTTGCCTCGGCATACTTTGTTTTTCGCATTTCTCTTGTTAACTATAAATCGGACCGGTACCTTTCTTTGCGCATTTTTTATGTACTCCCTACGAGGAATCTAGCTGTGCAGAGTCTGGGAGCTTTTTTTAGGACAACCTGCATTTACGAAACTATATTTTTGTTACGGATATATCTTAAAAATATAAATCTTTGTTTTAGGTGTGTAATGGAAATAATATGATCCAATTTTCTTTCTCAATATTACAAGAGATCTTTAACATCGAGGATTAGCTACAGGTTAATTTAATTTATTACATAATGGGGGCTACAATCGATGAACCTTATAATTCAGAACCCCGATCCCGAATGGGGTTCAGATATCTCAGTCGCTTATCTTCCATACACAACGCGACCAAAAAGCCGATTGGACACAGTTGCGAACTCATAGATGGCTAGTCGAGACGTGGTTTCAAATCTCGATTCCACTAAAAAGCCATTATGCGGAATAATGATTCCTGGTGCACACGTTAAATGAAACTGTATTTCACATTTCACCCGAAACTTATTGTAAAATTTAGGAGAGAGATAGGAACACAGAGCTTAATTGTGTAACTAGAACGTGGTAAAAAAATTACGATGTTCGTCACCAATAGCTCTCCTGTAGCTTCTAAAGCATATGTTCCCAACCTTTTTTGAACTGGCGCCCTTTTCTAGTAATTATTTCGATACCGCCCCCTCCCACTCCAGAAAAACAAGAACGTACATAATACATGGTGAAAACAAGAGTTAAGATTTAAAAAATATCCCATTTAAAAGAATATATTTTTTAATTTAATTTTTTTTTCTAAAGCCCCAATTTTTTTACTTGCGAATCTGAAATAGCCATTACCATAAAAATTAAATGTGTAATATTATACATTTTAGTCATAGGTAGGATAGTGTTGGAATTGAAACGCTACTGAATTTCTTCTTCATTTAAAAGAGTGGAATTATATAAAGTTTTAGCTTATCTGTTATAAAGATAGGCAGGGGTTTTGATGATACAAAATAATTCATAATAAACTATTGCTTTTAAAATAAATATAAATTGACAGTTTCAGCTTTTAAAGATTCACGTTAATTCCTGGTTAACATGTTTAATTATGCTTTTGGATAATATATGTAATAAAATGCAGTGAAAGAAACATGTTTCCTGCTGCTCCCAGACAAAGACAACACGTGCACTACAGAAATTAAAATGCACTGTATCATTCAATTTAATGTAGGTCTGAATGTAATGTGTGTGTTATCTTTAAGTTTTTCACATCCACTTCCCGAACTACCAAAATATGTTAATTTTCGTACATGTGATACAGAAATGATTTAAATACATACACTTAACATAAGGTAAACAGTATTAAAGTTTACTTTTATAGAACATAATCAACGTGTGTATGTGTGTGTGTGTGTTTTTTTTTTTTTTTTGCCTTTTTCTTGTCAATCTGCCTAAGCCCCTCCGTGCCATCTCAACACTCCCTAATATTCTCTGGATCTTTTACTGGCCCCCTGAAAGGCTCAAATGACCACAAGGGGCGTTATCGTCCACGTTGAGAACCTATGTTCCTAAAGGGACAGTAACTCAAAACAACTTCCATTCTAAGCGATTCTATCAAAGTTCACCGTAATTGCCACAGAAGCCTAGTGGTTAAGGTCACGAACTCGTAACTGACAGGGCATGAGTTCGAGCCCTAGTGCCACTGAAGATTCCCCATGTAGAGGGGCTGATGCATGTTAAATCTATCTAGGCTCAAAGTTCTGCCGTTGGCGCGGTATGAGAGGTTGGAGAGGGGGTGCCATCTCAGCAGGGCCGGCTCTAGCAGTTCTGCCGCCCCGGACAAAAATGAAAAATGCCACCCCTCTCTCCAAAGCAAAAAATCATAATTAAAAAAGATAAATTGTTCACATAGATACACACCTATAAAACTTGAATAATTCCCGCAAAGGGTGCATAACAATTAAGAATTATATATATGTATATATATATATATATATATATATATATATATATATATATATATATATATTACAAAAATATACTAAAAATAGTTATAAACCTAAGATAACTATCGTCATAATAGGAAAGATTTAGCCACAGAAATACTAAAAGCAAACTCCCAGCCTTAGGAACTAGGAATGCAGGTTTAAACAAAGTTTTCTGGCCAGCCAACCTTCACCTGAATTTGCCAGTATTCTGGGCCATAGGGAAAGCAATAAATTTCTAGAGAAGTTTAACTATATTATAGATAAAACCATAATCTATTAATGTAATACTATAATGTTATAGCTTTTAATAATTACTAAAATATTTAAAATCAAAGCCAAACTAATAGACTTACCACGTGAATACATATTCGCTTCTTATGGACAATAACAGTAACGCATATAATTATTATGTATTGATAAAGTAGCAATATTACTATATATATATATATATATACTTTTAAAATTTCTATATTTTATTTTAAAATTTATAGAAAATAAAAAATACCATCCAGACATAAACGATTAATTTTTAATAAAATATATTATTACAAAATTACATAGCTAGAGGCCCCGTCTATCTATAAACTGTATAACTGAAAAAACTTTTTTTATTTAACTGTTATATAACTTTTTATAAATTTAAGAGGGTAACTTAGTTCTATACAATGTTTAATAAAGTTATTAATATTTAAATATATATTAGATTTATCACTAACTAATACCTTGTTACGATAAATATAATTCAAAATAATATTTCGATATATTGAGATGGATAAGTTTGAATTCCAGGAGGGAACTTTAAGAATGTTAAAATTAAAATCATCTCTTTTATCATAAATATTGCTATGTAATTTATAGTCCTTAATATATAATGATACATCCAAGTAATTAGTTGTAACAGGATTATTATTAATTTTAAGTAGCTTTAAATATTCCGGATAAAAATTGATATTGGGATTATAATTATTATTTTTACCAAAAATAATTAGGTCATCTATGTATCTAAAAATGTAATAATCATTATTAATAATATAATTATTTTCGTAAAAGTGTAAATATAAATTAGCCAAACTATTGCTAGCAGGGCCACCCTGAGGCAAACCTTTGGTTTGTTTGTACAGAGAACCATTAAAATTAATGTAATTTTCTTTTAGGACAAAATTTATTAGAATTCTAAATTTTTGTAAATTAATATTAAGGTTATAATTTCTGTGATTATCCAAAATTACCCTAATTACATCATTGATATCAATAGAGTTAAAAAGATCTTCAATGTCATAACTATGAACTGAATAAGTATTTTTATCTTTAAAAAAATCTATAATTTCTTTACTATTTTTAATTATAGCTTTATTACATTGCTTATTGATGAATTCTTGCAAAATATTGTGCAGCATTTTACCTGCATCAGTGATATAAGTTTTAAAACCATTTGTTACTGTTCTAAATTTAACAGTATTTTTATGAAATTTAGGTGTTAAAAATATATATGGAAACTTAATCTTATGAGTGGGAACATTCAATTTCTTGTATATAGCAGTGATTCGATTAGTAATTTCTTTATCTGACAATTCCAATCTATTGAAAGATTTATTGTTTAAAAAATGTTCATTAATCATAGTATTATAAAAATACTTACAGATAATAGCATAATTACCAGGCACTTTATCTATGTAAACAATGATAAAATTCTTTTGTAAATCATAAATTTTCTGTTTTACATCTTTATAAGTGAGTACTGGTTTAGAACAATAGTTAAATTTCATCAGGTCTTTTAAAATATTGTACTTAAATTCATCAAATGCCTCTAAAGGCAAACCATATTTAACTGCAGATTTAGTAATGAAATTATTTATATCATTATTAATTTGATTTTTAACAGTATTATTGTTGCTAGAAATTGTTAATCTAAAACTAGTGCCTTTACTCATGATATCTTTTAAAATTCCATCCTTGACTATATATATATATATATATATATATCTTATTTTGAAATTAGTATATTAATGCTTATATGATTTAATTTTAGCTTCTAGGATTGTATTGATAAGTGTTAATCTGTTATTGATTTATTATACATTTATAATGATGGTTGTAAATATGTAAAAAATATGTTATGTATATACTTATTATTTCATTTGTAAATAATTTCTATGATATGCGTATACTTAGTTATATTAATCCAAGTACTATTTGATATATAATCCAGTTTTCCATTTCAATTTTATTTTTCAATTTTTATATTTCAATTTAATTACATATGTTAAAATATTTTTTGTAGTTTCTCTTAGTTTTATAAATTATAATTATTAATTTATGTAAACATATGGAAATGTATTATTTGGTATATTTTTGATATTCAATTAAATCTATAGTGAATGTTTGCTATAGATATTAAGGTCTATTTTCTAGATACTTAAAAAAATTCTTTACAAATCTGAATAAATTTAAATTCCAAAATTTCGAGACTGGCAACTAGGCTTAGTAACATTACTTGGTCTTTGCTCGGTGGTACATTATAATGGTATATGTAGTATCGATAGAAAGTAACCATTAAAACTGTTATATTGCTATATTAGTAGGCTACTCAGTTAGTTTATAAGTTTTTGTTAGCAATTTGTATTCTCATACACGTTTGTTATTTACATCTGTTAGGCTAGTTTTTTAACAGATTGATTATATTAGTGAAGATGAATACAGTAAATCATGACAAGAGATTGAAAAATGTAGTTGATTGTAGAGATTCTACTAGACGATATTTTACTAGAGTATTCTGGAATAAGGATTACTTGAAGAATGCTAAAAAAGATATTATGCTATGTAACAATATTTCTATTAACTCTAATGACATTAAAAGCAGTAAATATTGTTCTAGTAAACATCAAAATAGTAAATTCTGCAATAAAAAAATTCACTTTTACAAAAGATGTGGGGACAATAGATGTAAAACTTGTAAAATGATAAATGATGATCAAATCAAAGATAATTCTAAATTTACCTTCTGCAAGACATTTAACTGTATTTACTCATTGACATGTAAACTATGTCATTTTAAATATATTGGACAGACATGTAATAAAATTAATATTAGAATTACATAATCAACATAGATCAGATACTAAAAACTTTAATAGTATAAAAAATTCAAATAAAATAGAAATTAGACACTTCCATACGCATGGTTTTGAAAATGTTGTGCTCAATATTATTAAAGTAGTCCCTAATGTTAAAGATAGACTATGGTGGGAAAATTTCTACATTAAGTATTATAATACAATTTATCCTTATGGACTAAATGTATTATATCAAGGGAAAAATATTCTTAATGCTATTAAACAAAATTCTCAAGATTATTATTACAGTAAAGAAATCAAAAAGACTAATAAAAGAAAAACTAGAGGTAATAGGACTAAAAGGTTAAGCAGAGACGAAAATGTTATTTCAAAAAGTATTAGCGATATATGTAATAGTTTCGAGAACAATTTTAATATAAAGCACATTAAATCTTTCATATTTGGATTAAGTAAGGCAGAAATATGTATTACGGATAATATACTAAATTCAGATAAATTTATAGGTAGTCATGCTTTACATATCATAAGAGACATTCTCAAATTTCTGAAGCATAAACATAAAATAAAAGTCAATGTAAATAAAAAACATCAAACAGAATATTGTACATTATTATATATGAATAAATCTTTTGATAATATTAATTTTTCTAGCATTTTTAAAAAACACATGTCAACTTTCCCAATTCAAAATGTCACTATTAAAAAAAAAAGGCTTTTAAATATAATAAAAAAATAGGTAGATCAATTTTTAACTATAATGCACCTATCAAAAAAGAAAATTTAATATGTTATTGTAATGAATTTAAAGAATTCAAAGATAATTATCACCAGCATGTTATTACTGGTGATCTCAATATTGTAAAAGACAATAATCTTAGAAATATAATGAATAAAGGTACTGGTTTTAGACTTATGATTTCCAATAATAATAAAATTATCAAAAATCAGTTATGTAATGATATTGAGCAATTCATTTACAAAATTGCTATTAAATATAGTATGCCTATAGAGGCATTCACAGAGTTTAAATGTAACATTACACAACAGATTAATAAATATAACTTTAGTACAGATAATAACATCTTTTTTAATGATATTAAAAATCAGATTAAAAAATTACAAAATAAATTTATTATAGTTTATATTGATAAAGTGCCTGGAAATTTTGCCTTCATTTGTAAATACTATTATAGTTTAATGCTCAACAAACATTTTGAAAATAATACTGCTTTTATTAAATCATCAATTTCTGATAGAGAAATAAATAATCGAATTTTGGCTTTTCATAAACAATTAAAAATACAAATTAATAACAATTTTAAATTTCCACATGTATTTCTTACTCCTAAATTTCATAAAGATCCAGTAAAGTTTAGAACAGTTAGTTACTAATGGTTTTAATACATATATCAGCAAATCAGGCAAAATTCTACATGAAATGTTACAAGATACAATAAATAATCTAAAAACTTCAGCCATTCTTAAAAATAGTACATAACTTATATTGCACAAATTAAAGATAAAAAGATATTTTCAGTATTTAGTTTAGATTTTGAAGATCTTTTTATATCTCAATTAATATTGATGATATGATAAAAACACTAGTAAAATTACATAAAGATAATTTGTTTAAAAATGTCAAATATGATAGATTTGATTCTCTACTTAGGTTAGTTCTAAAAGAGAATTATGTTTATCATAATGGTAATTATTATCAACAGATTAAGGGTCTACCACAAAGTGGCCCAGCTAGCAACTGTCTTGCCAATTTATATTTACATTATTTTGAAAATAGTTTCACAGACAACTTAGAATTTTACTTTTTTCGTTATATAGATGATATAATCATTTTTGGCAAGCAAGACAACTTTAAACCTAATATTAATTTTTGTCCACAATATCTTAATTTAATACAGACAAATAGTAACAGTTACGAAGTAAATTTTCTTGATATAGAAATTAAATTAAAATATTATAAAATAGCTACTAATATTTATGATAAACGAGAAGACTTTAATTTCAATATTATAAAAGTACCGCATTGGGAGAGTAATGTGCATGTATATATTCAGAAATATTGTTCTTAATTACACACTACGCAATAAATTTCTAGTTTCTAATAAATCAGAAAAAATTAAAAATTATAAACATTTTACTAATTACTGTTTAATTCAAAACTACCCAATTAATTTTATTAATAGATATTTAAATAAAGAAATTCTAAATAGTAAGGATTAAATTTCCATAGTTTTAAAAGGTTTATATTATAGATTTATTATTCTTCCTAGATAGTTTTAAATACCCCCAGTTTCTAGTTTTAGATAAAATTACTTTTTTTAAATTTATTATAACTTTTAAATCATATTAAGAGTCTCTAAGATAATGGTAGTATGTTTACAATTCTTATTTATTATTTCTATTCTTTTCATACTTTTGCTAAGTGCTATTTTTCAGCCTTTGCTTTGTTTTGTAATTGGGTCCAGAATCTGGCAATAACTTGTTTATTGTACTCAGATTTAGCGCGGGCTCTGCATTTCAGTATGCAATTTTTAGGTAAGTTACCTTTTCCTAATAATGGATTTAGATTTCCTATCCATTATTTCCAATTGGTATTTGCTCGGTATTAACAGAAAAGGGAGAAGGTTGGCTGGCCAAAAAACATGTTCAACCCCACTTTTATTTAAAAAAAAAAATATTTTTAAGGAAAATTTTATGTATACAAGCTGTCCTAAGTCAGCAATGTTGATAATACTGAAGTATCCATTCTTTTATATTTTACTCTGTTATTTCAAATTTTTATATCTCCTTCTTAATTCTTTTGTCTTGTTATCTAGCAATTGCTATTCTTTTAGGCATTAATCATGTTAATTCATCTCTCTCTTGTAGAGAAATTTTGATTATATATATATATACATATAAAGTCTTAAGGAATACAAAATAATCCGAAATTAGTGAAATAATTACCTGTTATTTCCAACGAGTAATATGTAAGAAACGGAATCGTCTATTTCAACTGGCCAATTTCTTCGAAAAGAGTCTACTGATGGTGGGCATCACAAGCGTTTATTAACTTATAGTAAATACAGTAAAGAATAAAATGAAATATTTCCTGTGGCTCTCTATCTACCAAAAACTTTTTACCTCAGTCCCCTTTTGGAGAGCTGAAAACGGACATTGTATGGGTGAAAAGAATGTTCGTTGTGACTCCAGTCTGGGATGGGGAGAAAGTAACTAGTGAAGCATGCGTAAACGTATCAAATTCCATGATTTAATAATATATTCGCCCTCTTCAAGTTTCAACATAGAAAACTGACATTAAGCATACAGAGTACCAAATAAGGTACGTTAAATGAAATTACAAACACACCTAATAATATTTCAGAAAATGTATCAAATTTTTTGTAACAAAAAAATATATATTTTTCGAATTTGATCCAAATGCCGCCCCGGACAGGAGTCCGGTTTGTCCAGCCCTAGAGCCACCCCTGATCTCAGGGACCGTCCTCGGCACTTGACCGAGGTTGAAAATTGTGAAGTCCATCGCCAATAACCTTCGTATCTATTTACAGTGCGACGGTAATAAACATTCGCTTACGCAAGACCATCGTGTGCAATAAGACTAATAGGAATTGAATCTCCAAATAACCATGCGCTATGGAAGTTTTGGAGACTTCTTTCTTGTCTTGGATCTTATTCAGAACATGTGATGGTCATGGTAGCCGTGTGGCCAATCGCGAATTTCTGATCGGCGTTTTCTCTCTCTCTCTCCCTCTCTCTTTTAGGAAAAAATTATCTTTTTTGCAGTCGCATGATCGATCCCTGGTGCCACTTCAGAACCTCTGCGTGTAGGGGCTGATGCGTATTAAATCTGTGATGCTGAAAAACCACATTGGCACGGCGGGTAAGTTTGAGTAGTAGGGTTCCAGCTCAGTTGCCATCCTCGTCACATGACTGAGGATTAAATTTAAAGGATTCCTTAGATCATAGGTTCTCAATGTGGGCGATAACGCCCCTCCTGTGGGCGTTTGAGGCTTTCAGGGGGGCAGTAAAAGACACAGAGAAAATTAGGGGGCGTTGAGATGTCACGGAGGTGCTTGGGCAGATTAACCAAAAAAGACTAAAAAAACACGCTGATTATGTACTAGCAAAAGTAAACTTTAATACTGTTTACCTTATGTTGATTGTATGTATTTAAATCATTTCTATATCACATGTACGAAAATGCACATATTTCGGTAGTTCGGGAAGTGGATGAAAACTTATAGATAACGTTATTCAGATCTACATTATATTGAATGGTATAGTGCATTTTAGTTTCTGTAGTACACGTGTTGTCTTTGTCTGTGAGCAGTAGGAAACATGTTTCGTCCACTGCATTTCATTACGTATATTATCCAAGAAACACAATTAAATATGTTAACCAGGAATTAAAACGTGATTCTTTAAAAGCTGAAACTGTCAATTTATATTTATTTTAAAAGCAAAAGCTTATTCTGAATTACTTCGTATCAAAACCCCTGCCTATCTTTTTAACAGGTAAGCTAAAACTTTTATACCACTCTTTTAAATGAAGTAGAAATTCAGTAGCGTTTCGATTCCAACAATATATCCTACCTGTGACTAAAATATATAATATTACACATTTAAATATATGTGTGGCAACAGATATTTCAGATTCGCAAGTAAAAAAATTGGGGCTTTAGAAAAAAAAATTAAATTAAAAAATATATTCTATTAAATGGGATATTTTTTAAATCTTAACTCTTGTTCTCACCATGTATTATGTACGTTCTTGTTTTTCTGGAGTGGGAGGGGGCGGTATCGAAATATTCACTAGAAAAGGGGGTGGTATCGAAGTATTTACTAGAAAAGGGGGTGCCAGTTCAAAAAAGGTTGGGAGCCTATGCGTTAGATCAATAGCCTTTGTTTTAAAAATAAAATGTCTACTTTAAAATAGATAAGAATTATCCCAAAAATTAAGTAGATTTCCTTTTTTTATCACTGTGTTCTGGATACGATTTTTAGGGCCGCGATATTAACGTCGCATTTTAAGCTGCACGAGGGCTATAAGCGAAAGACCACATAATTGTGAGCCATGGTCAAGTAGGGAGGACGACACAGAGCTGGCACCACCCTCTTCTAACTTCCACACCAAGGAGAGGACGCTCGAGCTTCGACAGATTTAATGTGCATCGGTCTTCAGTGGCACAAGGCTCAAACTCATGACACGTCAGCCATGAGTCTGTGACCTTCACCTATAGGCTACTGCGGTCACAATATTTAAAAAGGAGATAGTATCCCTAAAGGTGAAGGGATGTCCTTTACCGCAAGCTCATCAAAACTGCGAGGCACTTGAGCTATGGTTAAGTTCAGTGGCGCACACAAGGGGGGGGGGAGTCCTGGGGGTCCAGACCCCCCAAAAGCCCTTTATTTTTTTTCGATTGATTATAATTCTATGTATATAGTACGTAAAATTAATTATTTGTTTTTAATAGTTAATCTTATTAATTAACGCTAAATATTCATTTATTAATTAATTTTTTACTGTTTTTTGTTCCCGAAAATTGACAAAATTAATAGAATATGTTGGGCGGCGTATTGAAGCATGTTACGAGAACAGTGGACTTTCGACCTTGGATCCCCCCCCCCTCCCTTGAAAAATTCCTTTGTGCGCTACTGGTTAAGTTGCATTTTCAAATCAATCTACAATTTATGATCTATGATTTTTCGTGGATTTTTTTCCCCTCTTCATTGATTTTTTAGTTCAGAGTTAAGTTTCTCACCACGAACAGTATAGTACATATAATTTACGAAAAGGGAAAACACCCGTATCTAACGAATTATGTGATAAATCTTATGTAATTCTTAAGATGCTTTCTTCAACAAACTGTTTAAAAAATCCGTCGTTTTAAGCTGAGGAGGCGGATTTTTGAAATAAAAGAACAAAAGAAAGAAAGAGTTATCATTACTTCTGGAAATTATCGTTTCCAACATGAAAATTTTCGGAGACCGTGGTAGCATAGTAGTTACAGCTACGAACTCGTGGACGTAAAGTGAGTGACAAAGTGAATATTAACGTCGCACTGTTCAGCTACACGAGGGCTTTTGGCAACGGACCGCGTAATTTTGAACCATGGTCAAGTGACGTGGATGACACCTGAGCTGGCATCCCCCTCTCCTAACTACCTCACCACACCAACGGAAGGACGTTTGAGCTCTCGACAGATTAAACGTGCATCGCTCCCCTACACGGCGGGTCTTTAGTGGTACTGGGCTCGAACTCATGACATGCTAGCCATGATCCGATGCCTTGACCACTTGGCTACCGCGGCCACACTCGTGGACGTAGCCGGCGTTCATGAGTTCGAGCCTAATGTCGCTGAAGATTCACTGCGTAGAGAGGGCTGATACCGTTAAATCTGCCGGTGCTCAAAATCCTCGTGTAAAAGTTCAGAGAGAGGTTCCCAGCTCAGGTGTCGTTCTCGTCACTTGACCATGGCTCACAATTACGAGATCCGTTGCCAATAGTCCTTGTATTGCTTCTGAGTGCAACGTTAATAAGCACTCGCTTAAGAAAACTTACGTTTCTTAAATATGTAATATGGCGTTGTAACTTCTGTCAAATGGAAGAAGGCGCTGTTGCACCAAGTGAGGGCTTCAGTATGCAGTTGAAGACGAGATAAGGAAACACTTTTTGGGACGATGGCAACGATTTTTTTTTTGTTACGATTCACCTTTGTTGAATCGATTATTGTCCATTAAGTACTCTCTCTGCTTTGTGTGTGTTCAAGAAGAACTGTCAATATATAATTAAAAAGGTGAAAAGGCAAAGCCCTAAATCACAAGCAAATCAGTCGATGATATTTTCCATTAAAAATAGAGGTTCAGTGGTGCATTGGCCTATGGAACTTTTTTCATTTCATCTGTAAAGGACTGAAGCACTTCGAATAATGGGCGAGTTATATGCTCGAAATTAATCAAGTAAGCATTTAATATATTTACTAAATTTTCCAAATATGTATGAATTAAATTATTCAGTTTGACAACAAACTCTTTACAAGAGTTTCGTGAAAAAATTTAAAACCTATGTCTTACTTTTTCAAATATCTAAATACATAAAAATGAATGACATTGAATTTAATAAAGCCAAACTTTCTTTTAATGCCGTCTTTGCGTAAAGTTAAAGAATAATACCCGAATTCGTAAATTTTTTGATATAAAGTGTTCCAACTTTAATATCATATTCTGGATTCGCTATCCTACAGTGTACAGTAATACCTCGAACTTGCACGATAGGTAGGGCTGAGTGATAACCCCCCTCGGGGGGGGCTCACCTTTAGGTGAGTACGGGTGTCACAATCCCGAGGTGCCCTAGTGATCTTTTCCTTTTCCCACGGGGTTTACTGTCTTTGGTAAACACGGGCTTCACAAACCCGGGGTACCCTAGTGATCCTTCTCTATTTTCGACCCTCTTTCTTGTCATTCAATTCATTCTTTCTTTCTCTCTTCCCGTCTAGACCACAGATATTAAAACAAATGTTTGGCGCAGTATAGCCGAAATCGGCTCTTGCGCCAATAAACCCCAAAATCACTCACTCACCCAAGAAATAAATTTCAAACCAAATCGTCTGTTAAAAAATATTTGGACAATAAGAATTATATTATTATTAAACTCTATATTAATGCATGCACAAAATAATTGCAAATATTAATTAACAGAATAATTATAAATGATTATATATATTTAATAACAAGGAATTATGTTCATTTTGATTATCCAGTGTAAGAAAAAATCATAAAATGTTAGAGAGCCATACAAAAGACCCCCCCCCCCATTCCTCAAGGAATATTTTGATACAAAGACCACTGAGGACTAGCAACTTCAGTGCCTCCAATACACTGCAAATGTGTGCCTATGCGAAAAATGGGGGCACTGGGGAGTGAATCGCGTAACTTTTAACCGGCAGTTAACCCTTTGAAGCGCGAAAAAATAAATTCGCTGAATTTTTCAAAATAAAATTATAAATGCAATGTATGGAACCTAAGAACAGAGAATTTACCTTTAAAAAAAATTAGAGTACATTCCCCCCCCCCGAGGGGGGAGGTGGTTTCATAGAAGTACTACCGCGCACCTGTGACATAATTCTCGGATGCACAATATATGATTTGCGTCAGATTTGTAATTATATTCTTTATATATTTTGTAATAAATTTACTAAAATATGCAATATTAAATATTAGAATTACTTTTTAAATATTAAATAATACAAAATATAACTATAAGCGATTGAAATCAACTGCAATAGCCAGTAAAGTTTTTTTTCATTGTTTCTTCATTATTAAATTATTAAAACCATGCAGTAATACCACCCACTCAGACCACCTGGTCCATAATTTATAACACTATAGGTAAAAAAATAACATAGATATACACAGCTCTCATTTCTCGTATGAGCGAATGTCACACAGATCTAAGTGGCTTACTGCAATGCTTACACAATAATATAAGCAACATCTCAAGAATAGATTTTGCCACAGTTCATTCTTCAATTAAATGCCTTTAATTGATAGCGGACCTGCTTGGAAGACTTGAGACACACTTCAAATCCCATTGCATTACTAACAGCTCATGCAACTGGATATTCAATTTCAAATGAGGTAACACTTGAAATTGATTCACATTTTGATTCAATAACTGGATCCATTTATATATATAAACCATTAAGTGTGGCAGAAGAACTAAATAAAGTTATCAAAGAGGTATATGCCTCAATGCAGTCTATTAGATTTGAGACACTGTCGTCAAAAATTCAAAAAGAAATCTCTTTTTTGAAAATAGAGACTTGGTAACTACCTGAAAAGAAAATACTCCTATTTAATGACGATAATACATACTAGTAAAGAATTTGAACGTGCATTTTCTTCGGCAGGGCAGTTTGTAACAAAAATAAGAAGCCATTCCAACGATGAAACGCTGTAGGAGCTGTGTTTTTATAAGCTTATTCACAGAAACACAAGAAATGAAGAAATGCCTTTTTTTTAAATTTCATTATGTACTTTTTAATTGTTTTTATGATGAATTAATTTTTTATTTGTTTCATTAAAATGATATTTTAAATCAATTTGTAATTACATTTTTAGTTTTATAATGCAATTTCAACTATGCTAATATGCAAGTATTTTTAATAAATAGTACAATCCCAGGACCAGTCCTGGGATTCGGATAATGTAATCCCGAAATCCCAGGACTGAAGATATGACACGGGATTACAAACCCTAGTCCGCCGACTTAAATATTTTTTTTTTCTCCCGCAAAATTTCCTCGTAGCATGCTAATAACTTTTTTATTCCTTGTTTTGTTGAAAAAATATTCTTCATTGGAGTCCGTATTTTCTAGAATTTGTAACCAGTTTTCAATTAAACTGAGGTCTTCTGTCAAATTCCCAACCATCATTCGATCTTCTGATTGAACTGTGGGATCCAACAATTCTTGAACGCATCACTTTCCAATTATAAATTTATTTGTCTGGCAAGATCGACAACTTCAATTACATTACCAATTTCATCAGGCTCTCTGACACTGATTCCGCCTGAGTTTCAGTGATGGAAAGGGGGGATCGAGATTTGAAAATTTGTGTTAATTCCGAATTCACATAAGTCGGGTTGCATTATTCAAGATATTACTGTACTTCATCATACTACTCATTTTCATGAGTTGATTTATTATTTCTGGTATATAAAATGTTTCCCTCGTTTTTTTTCTTATACAGTAGTGCTAAATAAGCTATTTCTTTACATGTTAAAAGAAAAAATTATATAGTTTTGATAGTTTGAAACTTTAAAGACGGTTCATTATAGACAGAAGTATGAATTTTACAATGTTTAAAATTTTCTGTAAAAATGTCTTCCGTGTTTATTTCAGGTTCTCGTACATTTGACAAAGACAACCTGAAATAATTCCCCCCAAAAGTATCAACAATTTTAAAAATGTCAGACTACTATAAATAAATGGAATGGTTAAAATACTTTCCCACACACTTTAAGATTAAAAAGTGCATCGCGATGGGGAAAAGAAAGAACTGGAAAGTAAATTTAAAAAATAACCCAACAGTCCTAAAAACAGGTGAATTTATTTCATCATATCGAAATAAACCTTCCATGTCCTTTGTTGACAGTTAATTATTTGCTCGTTTCTTCATATCAAGGAAAAAATTAGGAAGACAATGTGTAACCCACAATGTTAAGATTCGTGACTCATGCCATTTATCTAGACCCGATTTTCTACAACGAACCTAGTTCATTACCTCTGGGGATCATTTGTAAAAGTAGTTTGTCAAACCTACAAGTCGTGGTCTACTAAGACCAGAAGTGAAGAATAATTGGAGATCGATTCAGCACCTCAACAATCCAGCCTTGACGTCTTCATTGGGATGCTGTTAATTACTAAGGACGATTAAAAAGCGTAGCACGTCTTTTGGTGGGCCTGCAGCGGCTTTTTTGCTGTGGACCTCTAATTAAGAATTTTACAGGAAAGACCAGAGTGCTTGTGCGGTAGTTACTTCAGCCCACCCATGATGGCCTTTTGATGTACCATAATTCCTTATAATTCCCATAACTATCAACCCTGCTTCCTCGAAGAGTCAAGTGAAGCATGATGTACAGAAACAGTCGCGAAAAAGTGATTGGAGGGAGGAACTTGTAAAATAGCGAGGTGGTCAAAATTGAGTGTTTTCGTTGTTGGATTCATTATTTCAAATTAATGATCAAGGTAGTTCATTGATTTGTGTCGTTTGGAGGATTGTCTGTATAGAAATTAAATTAAGGATTGACATTTCAAAAATATGTTCGTAGATACAAGTATTTCAAAATTTACGAACTGACGAGCACAAAAGAGATTTAAAAAATATCGAAATATTTATACTTGTAACTTATATATGCTATCCCAGTAGCGCACACAAGAATTTGTCAAGAGGTGGGGGGGTCCAGGGTCGAAAGTTCACTATTCTCGTATAATGCTTCAATACGCCACCCAACATATTCTTTTGATTTTTTTTGTCGATTTTCGGTAACAAAAAACGGCAAAAAATTAATTATTGAATAATTAGCATTAATTAATAAAAATTAATTATTAATAATTAAACTTTGCCTTTTTCATAGGATTATAATCAATCGGGGTAAAAACCAAGGGCTTTGGGGAGTGTCCGGACCCGAGGACTCCCCCTTGTGTGCGCCACTGGCTATCCTCTCTATTTATTTACATACTATTTTATCCTTTCTTTGGTATGAATAAGAAATTTCTCATCCTCTAATTACTCTCAAGTTTTGAAAGATAATCTCAGTAATATTATAGTTCTTAACATATGCAACAGAAAAAAAATTTATTATGTCATTACAGCTTTACGATTTTATCCTCGGATACTTATGAAACATTTAAAAATTGTATAGGCAAATTTTCGCCGATTCAAATCAGAAAAGGTCAGTTCTTAGATGCACTAAATTCAGTGATCGAATGTAACCATATTTGATTATAGTAGATCAAACCACGATCAACAACAGAATTTTAACCATAACATGTTTAACAATACTTTCGAAAAAATCCAGAAATTTTCATTGTTTTATTAAATGTAATTTAAAAATTCTCTCCAACTTTCAATTGTCATTCGGAATGTTGTTCAGCTTTGCACTTCAGTCAAAATAACAAGAAATTTATTTGCTATAGTTGACAGTATTTCACGTCATATTTTATGAATGTTATAGTATATTTTAATGCACACATATATATGGGCAACTTATAAAGTAAACCATACAAGGCACTCTGAATTCCATTGCAATGAATTTTCCCGTCATTTGTTTAAAATCGTTTATTAACGTCCCATTCCGAAACTGCTCAAGATATAATGGAGACGGACCTCGTAATTTTGAACCATAAGCAAGCGAGGACACCTGAGCAAGCAACCCAACCTCCAAATTTTCACACGACGCCAACGTAAGAACGTTGAATCTCGACATTTTTAATGTACATCAGATCCTCCTCCCTCACACGATTGCTTTTTAGTGGCATCAAGATTCGAACCCATGATTGGACAGAAACGACGCCAGACATGTATTTGTGACTGACCACTAGGTTACCGTGGTCGTTTTTAGGTTGGAATTGCATTATCAACTTTACTTGCGTTATCAGCTTTATTCAATTCCTACTTATTAGTTCACTCTCTTTATGTATTGTTATATACAATTTTCACAATCTTAAATAAAAATACATTTTTTAAACTTGTAGTGGATGACACTTAATGCTAATACAGTTTTTTCAAATATTAATTCATTAATTAAATTTAATTAATGAAAAATAGTAACAAAAATAATAGTTCAACACCATACATAAAAAGGAAAATCCCTCGTTGTGTGCTTCTGTAGCGCAATGGATTGCGCTTTGGACTTCTAATCCAAAGGTTGTAAGTTGGAATCCCACCTGGAATGGCCTAATTTTTGAGATTGTGATTTCTTTTACTATACTATTTCATTGTAATAATTAAATTTAATTAATGAATAAAAATATAACAAACTCTAATAATAGTCCAACACCATTTATAGAAGGGAAAATTGCAAGGAAAATCGCTTTCTATTAGTTTACACTCTCCCTTTATATATATATTATTCAAATTTTCAATTAATAAAATACTTTCTATTCACCACTCAAGCTCAAACACATTTTTTCTAACTTGTAGTGGATGACATTTGATGCTAATACAGCTTTTCAAAAAGATTCATTAATTCAATTTAGTTTTAGTTTTATATGGCAGAAAAAAATTTGCAACTTAATATTGTGATTCTGTCATATGTATATACATATTTATATTAATTGTAGTTATTTAATAAAAGTAACTAAAATAAAAATTTCTTTGTTGACCTAAGTAGGGATTAACTTAATTTTTTTATAATATTGTTTATAATGAATTTCTCAAAGTACCTCTATCTTTTAACTGACATAATTTCTTTTCCATATTTTCATTAATTTTTTATGAATCTGCATCAAGAATTATATTTTATGCCATTCAAAGTTTCCGCATACACAAAACAGTTACTCTCGGCGTGATTTTAAATCTTAAATTTGTAGCTTATAAAAATAATTCGTCACAAACACTTGAGTAACGTATACAACTTGACATGTAATGAACCATTGTTAGTTATTAAATGTTCTGCATGTAGTAAACCTTATTTATATTGTTCTTTTTTTTAAATTTTCTTTTTAAATTTTATTTTAAATTTGTTCTTTTTAAATTTTATTTTAAATTTTTTCTTTTTAAATTTTATTTTAAATTTTTTTCTTTTTAAATTTTATTTTAAATTTTTTTCTTTTTAAATTTTATTTTAAATTTTTTCTTTTTAAATTTTATTTTAAATTTTTCTCTTTTTAAATTTTATTTTAAATTTTTCTCTTTTTAAATTTTATTTTAAATTTTTCTCTTTTTAAATTTTATTTTAAATTTTTCTCTTTTTAAATTTTTTTTAAATTTTTCTCTTTTTAAATTTTTCTCTAAATTTTTCTCTTTTTAAATTTTTCTCTTTTAAATTTTTCTCTAAATTTTTCTCTTTAAATTTTTCTCTTTAAATTTTTCTCTTTAAATTTTTCTCTTTAAATTTTTCTCTAAATTTTTCTCTTTTTAAATTTTTCTCTAAATTTTTCTCTTTTTAAATTTTTCTCTAAATTTTTCTCTTTTTAAATTTTTCTCTTTTTAAATTTTTCTCTTTTTAAATTTTTCTCTTTTTAAATTTTTCTCTTTTTAAATTTTTCTCTTTTTAAATTTTTCTCTTTTTAAATTTTTCTCTTTTTAAATTTTTCTCTTTAAATAGATCTCAAGTAATTATAAAAATTTTCTGCTTTTAATATATATCGATTGTAAATATATTATTTTTCAATTTTATGAACTGATTAATTTGATTATCAAAACGCATATCAAAGAAGATTCCGTATCTTTTTTCTTTTTTTTTTTTTAAATTGAAGCGTACACAAATTTGCTTTGTATTGAATTCTTTGTGAAGAAGGTGAAATAAAATAATTCTAAAACTATTTTTTCCCAACTCAATTTAACATTGTCACCAAGCTTGCTTCCATTACCCAATTTTCATTTTTAAGAGATTTTCCCCCTCTGCTCTCTAATTAGTGAATTCTACAAAGAAAAATCTGTGATACTTATTACTGCTTAATTTTTTTCACAAAGTGTATGATTAAATATTTAAGTAGTGACAAATGAAACAAGCCTATAATAGTGGCAAGGGAATTAATTGGCTTTTCCGGTAATTAAACTAAGAGGGTAAGAGTAGGTCTTAGACACTCCCATCTTATATTCTTACCACACAGGAGGTGTCAATATTCATCCAAAAGATATAATTATGGCAGCGGATTTCAACCTTAACAACTTAATTAGGAGATGGGTGGGGTTTTTTTTCTTTTTTTTAATGGGGGGTTCAAAAAATTCTCCGTAAAAGAAGGTGCTTAAGAGGATAATGTGAGAATCATCTTTTATTAAAACAAATGAAGCACTAAAAATTTTGATTAAAAATGACATATTTGCACTTCATTCTTTTAAAGTAAGTTGCATAACCTCACATACAGATTATGCTTGAGTAATGCTTGACTATTATATAAAGATTGTGTGCAGATATGTTTTTAAAAGGATAGTTCCTCGATTGATTATATAATCTATAGTCAAAACAAACACATCTTTTAAGTAATAAGAATTAAATCTATTCAAAATTTCGTAACTGTTTATTGTACAATGTAAGTTTCTTTATATTAAAAAGTAAATGTATGTGGGAATTTTTTTTAAATAGCTCACTATTAGCTAAACAATATTAAATTTCATAAACAATTACTTTTATCCTGTTGTTGTGGTTACTTATACCACCTGTCTGACTTTGTCAGATTAAGGACCACGAAATTCATCGCGACAAAAGGGTACGCATGTCGTTATCCGTAGCTTTGAGCACCATACAAGTGACTGTACGTTTTGGCTCGGTTTCCACCCAAATTTTGAGGGAGAACACCTTGGAGGTGGTCAAGGGGGCCTCCCATCTCTCTTCCCCTTCCACCAACATCATGAGAGGACATGCGGCAAGGCGGCTATTTAGAGTATCCCCATCACCGCAAAGGCACTATACCTTTACATTCATGCCTTCTCCGGGACTTGAACCCAGACTCTACGACATAGCAATCAGCATCACTAATCACTATACCGGATGGGCGACACCTTTATCCTTTGAGTATTCATGAGAAAAACATCCTGATGGTAACTTTTATTTTGTTATTCAAAGTTAGAGGGTTGTAGTAGCCCTGTGTTCAAGGTAACGGACTCGTGGCTGGTGTGTCCTGAGCTCGAGTTTAGTATAACTGTAGACCCGCAGTGAAGGGGGATGATTCTCGCTAAATTTGTCGATGCTCAAACCTCCTCTCGTTGGTGTGGTGTGAAAATTGGGAAAGGGAGGTGCCAACCCACACACACATGTATCGTCCTCGTCACTTGGCCCTGATTCAAAATTACGAGGTTAGTCGCCAAATCCCTCTAGTAGCTGAAAAGTGTGCGACGTTAATATTCACTCACATTCAAAGTTAGAGCTCTAAATATAACTGAAACATTTTTCTTGTATTTTATCTAATTTATAAATTTTTGTAATTTCGTGTATTATAGGTTCTATGATATGCTGTATGATAAAAATTATTGTAATGCAGAGCTTTCCATCCGCAAGTTTATGAAGAAGAGTTTTTTTTATAAATAAGAATAGAAAAGTTATTGCGCTCTTTTACTGGGTATCTTAAATAAAGGCGCTATGCTTTCTGAGATCCATTAAAAGCTACTTTTAAAAAAGGAAATGCAGAACATCCTTTTTAGATCGGAATCATAAACCTTTTTAAAAGCAGATCGGGACTGATATACGAATGCTATTTTTCCTTGAATGAATAATTTTTTTTAAAAAAAAAAGACGGGGAAAAAATTTTTATTCTCGCTTAAGGCTTACTTGTGGAAACTTTAGAAAAAAAATGGAAAGATAAAGATTTTTTGTGGTTTTTAGATTTGTTAGTACATTTTAAGTGAAATTATTACTAAAATGGTGGGAAAAATTGGGGAAAATTTACAAAAATATCATAAATGGGGCCCAATCTGTACAAAAAATTTAGAAACAAATTTTCAATTTTTCAATTCCGATGTGTTCATTTGTTATTCAATGTTCATCAATGTTATTCATTTTTAAATGACCTTCAAGATAAGTAATATTTTAATTTTTACAAAAACTAGAGCACTTTATCTTAGTTATTATAGTAAATTGCTTAAAATAAGTGATTCTATTCACATAAGGGACTGTAAATTTCGTAATAAAACAATGATTAATAAATCTGAAGGTTAAAACACTTATACTATTCTACAGAATATACACAAAAAATTTCAGTTAATTATTTTCCAAAGTATTTTAGCAAACGGTGTTGCCGTTTGAGCATTTAAAAAAAAACGCACCCACCCACACATTTCGAGTAAAACGCATTTTAAAGTATGACATCTGCTTTTACTAAAACATTTAGTTTTTGTTCTAGTGAATGGAAAATAATAAACTTTGTATTTTTATAAAGCTAATAAGATTGGCCTATAAAATAAAATCCTAAAGATTTGTCAATTTTTGGCAAAATTCACATTTCTAAGGTAGTCGGATACCTTAAATAAAGGCGCTTTGCTTTCTGGGGTCCATAAAAAGGTACTTTTAAAAAAGGAAATGCATAACATCTTATTCAGATCAGAATCATAAACCTTTTTAAAAGCAGATTTGGATTGATATACGGATGCTATTTTTTCCTTGAATGGTAAATTTTTTTTAAAAAAGAAAAGACGAAAAAAATCAGTTTTTGTTCTCGCTTAAAAGGATGTATTTGCTTTTCTTTATCATCAAACGAATTGTTGACAGCAAAAATATTTTACTTCAGTTTCTTTAATAAATAAAAATATTGGGGCATTCACCCAGGCATTAAATATATACTTTGCCTTCAAACAAACAAAAAGTAATAAAAGAAAAATTTAAGTCAATTCCTACTTAGGTCAAAAAAAGAGAATTTTTAATTTAGTTAATTTTTATTAAATAATTACAATTAATATAAATTTGTATATACATGACAGAATCATAATGTGGCAAATTTTTTTCTCCCATATAAAACTAAAAATAAATTGAATTAATGAATTTTTTTAAAAAGCAGTATTAACATCAAATGTCATCCACTACAAGTTTAAAAAAATGTATTTGAGCTTGAGTGGATGAATAAAGTATTTTATTAATGATTGAAAATTTGAACAAGATATATAAATATATATAAAGAGAGTGTAAACTAATAGTAGGAATTGAAAAAACACCTTTTGAATTATTTATGCAATAGCTCATTGTTTTACTCATTGTTTTGTATAAAGAATGTTTTTAATTATTTCTGCATAAATCAAACCATTAATTTTACCATTCGAAATCGAATAGACATTTTTTTCTGATGCGTAGATTAATTAATATCTTTCTAAAATTACTTGATTCCTGTTTATTTGCTATATTAAAGCATACACGCGAGAGTGTTTATTCAATTCGGCATAACAAATCTGAACAATAATAAACGTATTTCAGGTACTGCAAAAAAAAAGTGTTGCTTCTAAATAATATTTTGCATGTGCGGCGTACAAGAATAATGGATCTTTTATTGGTGTTGATATTTATTTCTATGACAATATAGCATAAATTAAAAGTAAATTTCATAACTTGTTCAATAAGCCTCATTGGAAGTTGTAGATTGAGAATGAGTTTCGCTCTCTTATTGGAAGTAGTAAGTTGAGAGAATGAGTTTCATCTTATTGTGATAGCAACTTATTACAGTATTATCAATTCTGCTTAGCTATTTCTAATTAAATCAAGAAAATTTTCCGTATAAAATATTATGCCATTTTTTGTGATATTTCTTATAAATGTTGTTTAGTTTGTCGAACTATGTTTTCCTGTTTGAAGACATGTATTCTAAACAAAATACATCCAAAAGTATTGTTGTTATATATTTCATTAGAAATTCGCAGTTTTAATTTAATTTTAAAAAATTTCTTGAGCTCCTGATTCTTTTTAGCTGTACAAAAGATGTCTTCCTAAAAATGTTTTCTTAAATGAAGAGGCAGCTTTTCCATATTCACGTGACCTCCAACTCATACGTTTCTTACGCTCTTTTGATTTGATTTCAATTCCAAATGAGATTTTCTACCGCGTTTTCTGAAATTATGAATCAAAGAACATGCCAAAAAACCATAGCCCTGATATTCTTATTCCCAAAATCGTATTCTAATTCTGACTGATTTATACCCGAGGACTTTTTTACCTCGTATCTCACTTCGGTAAACTATCGTGGCAATAAAGCAAAATATTCTATTTCAATAACGACAAAAAGGTGGCACTTTTGCATAAACACTATCCTATCAGAAGCCTCATCTGAAAGATAAGCAGCATTATTTCGAAAGACGGTCATAAAATTGATCGCAAAAAGTGTGGTAACCCTCGCGAAGATGATGCTGATAACAGCAAACGACCAGCATCGCATTGGTTTTATCACCATTATCACTGGTCCCCAATTCCTTGATACATCTCATCATCTATCGTGCAAGTTTTCAACCTACAGCAGGAATCCCCTTTCGATCGTAAATATCTTCGAAAGACCAACTCTGAAAATCCCCCGACATCCTTTTCAGAGGGACTATATACTTCTAGGTTGTTGAATCTTTATTTCCCTAAAACGTTCATGAGGACAGCAAAGATAAACTAATAGCATACGACGGACACGGCCGAACAATAGAAAGAACTTTATGATAGTCGCATAAAATGCCTGTCGTAGCAGCAATCCGAAACCATGTATTATCTTCCTGTCTTCGAACAAATTGTGCGTATGGCCTGAGTTCTTCAGTTCAGTTCATGAGAGCATTTTATTGGTAGGATAAAATTTAACAAATAATTCAGCACTATCTTAATTTTTTTACTCGTATTTTTTAAATGAAGATGTGAAGTTGAATTTTTATATATGTTCAAAACAAATGTAAGAATTCAAAAAACATTGAACATTCACTTAACGCATATTAATTATAATCAATGAAATTGATTTTAATTATTTGATTTATAATTTTTATTGATTATAAAATCAATGAAAATTATGGTTAGAAAATATTCTAGTTCAGTGGTCTTCAAACTGTGTTCCACGGAACTCTGGGGTTCCACAAGGCATACCCAGGGTTTCCTCGAGTCACAATAAAAAATAAAGAAATAAATATGTAAATGCAAAATGGATTCGTGTTCTCTATGAAGTTTATATAGTTTCAAGTACCTAAAGCTCATCTCCCCCTATTCATTAAAACTGAAAATTTATTTATATATAATTTTATTTTGCAACACTTTTTAAACTTTTATTATAATACAATAAAAGAATATTAAAACGTTTTGTCTTTATATGTATACTTCCTACTAGAGACTGAATATTCTATTGTTTGCTTTCTCGGGTTCCTCAAGATAATTCTATACTCGTTAGTTAGCACATTGTCTCGCAGAACTAAATAGTTTTCTAATGGAGAATGCACCTTTTTTACATTTGTGGAAAACACCTATAATGAAGGAAAAGTATTCATATCAACAAAGCTGATGTTAAAATCTAAATTTAAGCAAGAACAGCTTCTAAATTTTAGATTACAAATTCTCTCTCATGCAAAATGCACGCGATTTCTCACTCAGCTGTAAACATTTTAATGCCATTCAGAACATTGTGCTTGAATGGAATATTTCTCAACGTAAATGACGACAAAAATAAAGTATAAAAACAAATTAAATGCAATCGCACTACATATTCAGAGTTTAATCTCAACAGCCCTAGACCTTGATAGTTTGTGTAAAAAAATACTAGCATATATCCCAGTTACTAAATATAAGGCATAGGTGGGTGACACTTGAATCACAAATTATTATTAATAAGTAAATTATATTTAAAAAATTAGATTAGAATTTTTCAATAAATATGTAATACTTTTTAATTGCCTTTACATGAAGTACCTATAATATATGTTGATCTACATTAAATATTATTTTGTGATATATTCTTTGAAGTATGTGTTTCGAATGGGGTTCCACGAAAGCTGCCTTCTAGTTCTAGGAGTTCCACGAAAGCTGCCTTCTAGTTCTAGGAGTTCCACGAAAGCTGCCTTCTAGTTCTAGGAGTTCCACGAAAGCTGCCTTCTAGTTCTAGGAGTTCCACGAAAGCTGCCTTCTAGTTCTAGGAGTTCCACGAAAGCTGCCTTCTAGTTCTAGGAGTTCCACGAAAGCTGCCTTCTAGTTCTAGGAGTTCCACGAAAGCTGCCTTCTAGTTCTAGGAGTTCCACGAAAGCTGCCTTCTAGTTCTAGGAGTTCCACGAAAGCTGCCTTCTAGTTCTAGGAGTTCTGTGAGTTGAAAAAGTTTGAAGACCACTGCTCTAGTTAAATTATAATATTTGAAACTACATAAATTTCTTTGGCGTACTCTTTAAGGGTAGTGATGTCTTCAACACAGTGGGATTTCAATTAATATAATAAATAAAGGATCAAAAAATTGACCTGTACTCTCGTTTTCAAGTATCAGATATATAATTATGAGCTCTTTAATGACTAATTATAAATGTTCTAATTTTAAAAGTCACTTTCGGCATTTAAAATCAGTTTCTTTAAAAACCAACCTCAGATTATTTTTTTTTTTTTGTCATAATGAATTTAAAAATTACTATGTGAAAGTAACAGTTTATATTATTGCGATTAAAATGTTGAAATAAGTTATCTTCGTAGTCATAATTTTCGTAACATTTTAAATTAAATTTGAAGTATGTTCAAAAAATTAGCACAAAAGTATATATAAGTATACTTTGAAAAATGTGTATGTAAATTATATATATACATTGTTAAGTAAAAATAATTTTTGTCGAATATTTTATAATAAAAAACAGAAATTAAGTCTAAAGCTTGGTTGTGGTTCCACAATAATAAGAAATTTATTGAGAACATGTTAATAAAATTACTTATTTTTCTTTCTTCGACCTTCTGTATCAGAATTTTACTTATTCCCTAATTTTAAAAATGATAGCTTAAAACTATTATTACACTTTAAATATTGGACTAAAATTTTGATTATTGGAAACAGAAAGATAGTAAAAAGGATGAAAATCGGATACGAAAAAAAAACTACATCACTGAAGTAATTTTAGCTTATAGAAATGTTTCTGATAAAGAGCTTTAAAAATTTCTAAATCATTTTTTAAGCCAAAGTAATCTCTATACAAAATTAAACTGTTATTCGTGTTGATGCATCTTGGTGTCACATTCTTAATTTTCATCCAATTACTGTACATTCCGTTGTGCACTTTTAACAATAAAAATGTGATCAAAATTTACGGGTGCGCGTTATTACGTCGATCGACCGCAAAGACATTTTGGGGTGACTGCCTAATAATTTCACCAGTTAATAATCATATACTGAAAATTCAAGATTTGCTTACAGCACGTAGACTAAGCCTTCTACTGATTATAACTACGAAAACTATAACTTTAGATAATATTTGATTTCTTGAATGTATTTTGAACTGTTTCATAATAAATGTATCATTGGATGTAATTATATTTGGGGCTATTATTATTAAGTTTGTATCGGCGTTTTGCTTTAAACGCGGTTTTAAAAGTGTTTTTTTTTATTTTAGTTCTGTAGGGTACATATTCCGTATTTTTTATTAAGTTATAATAACCTCTTTTCCTTGCCTCATCACACCTACGACATTGGGCTAGAGCGTACACCAGAAATTTTAAAGGGAAGAGGGTTGAAGGTCTACCATTCTCGTATCATACCCCACTACGCAGCCAAACATATTTTTTTGATTTTTTCGATTGTCGGAAACAAAAAAAACAGCAAAAGATAAATTACTGAATAAATAATTAACATTAAAATATAAAAAAATTACTAATATCAAATGCTTAATTACATTTTACATACTATATACATGGGACTATAATGAATCGGAATTCATTATAGAAAATAAAGGGTTATAAGGGGGAGGGTCTGGACCCATGGACCCCTCCCCCACCTTTGGGTGCGCCATTGACACTAGGTGGACCGCAACTCCTTAAAAACATCAGAAGTAGCCCACACTCCGGAAAAGTCTGCCCACCCCTCTGATCTAGATTGTTAAATATACTACATTTTTTTAATGACTTTTGAATTATATAAGATTGTATTTCATTCCATGCCTTTATTATACATTCACTCTATTTCTAGACTAGCATGATGTATTTGGCCTCTTTTTGTTAATGTATTTTCTCCTAAGATCCACATACCTTTTAACCCTTCTTTTCTATCGCCTTACGGCTTTAGTTCTAGAAGTATGCAGTTGTGTGTTTAAAAGCCTAGAATAATACTTGGAATACATGACTTCAAAAGATAAGAGCATTGCCCAAACACATATAGGATTTTTCTGTAAAATTGGGGTACGCGTTATACAGCGAGTGTACCTAAAAATTAAAAAAAATGCTGTTTGGAAGTATAGGCACGCGTTATACGCCGAAATATACGCGGTATGTTCTTTTTAATTTTCAGTAACTGAATATTATACTAAAATTGTAGAAAATTTGACTTAAAATTTCCTAAAAGTGTGATATATATTCTTTCTTCTATATAATAAAGACAAAGTACCATGGAAATTATATATCCATAGATTTTTAAAGGAACAGGTACTGTTTTATAACTTAACACAAAACAAAGCTCAGTCACTATAGTAAAACTCGTGCTTCACTACTAACTGCGAGATTTTTATTCTAAATTAATAGAAAAGCAAATTTTATGTCAAAAGAATTTTCTTATCTTATGTGATCCTATTTTGAGAGGTTGTCCCATATTTTTCATGGTAATTATATTTTCGAAAATCTCTAACTTATTTGTTAAGTGCGTAGTTAAGATTCCGAGTCTTTTATAAAAAGCAAATACACTAAAGAGAAATAAATAAACTCATCATTTAAATCAAAAGATGACAAAAGGGAAAACTTATTCTTCCTATAATAAAGAAAAATTTGTTCACTTGAAATAAACAATGAACTTAACGTGAAGTGAAAAAGAGAGGAATTTTAAAAAATACTAAATACTGTTTGCATAAAATATTCAAAACTCATCGCTTGTATTCAAATTAGATTAACCTCTTTTTGAAAAATGCATGCCCTTTTCCAGGTGCTTGTGACACAAAAAGAATAAAAATTCATCAAATATTTTTCATTCATGCTAATTCACTCGTAATGAGTTGTTTCTATCACAAAAAAAACAGTAAAACAAATATTTTATTGCTAAGAAATGATTATCTTTTGGATAGTATGACGGAGAATTGGTGTAATTCAATTGTGCTGCACGTCAATTTCTTCAATGAGATTTTACAAACACGTGTATCTAAAATTGATCATGAATATTTAAAACCATGTGTGCTTGTTCTTTATCAAGTGGAAAGCTTTTTACCTAGGTTATTCCTTAGACCTTTCAACTTTTATTTTTGTATTTCCCCTACAAAATCCGAAGCTAACACGTTTCAATGAATTGAAATTATTTAAGATATTCAACACATGGTTTCTTATTTTCAACTATCTCATGAATCAATCAGAACTGTTTACTCGAAGTAAATTATGTTTTGAGACAGCAAAAGCTTAGAATATTTATTATTTGCACAACAATTTTTTTTAAAATTTAATCTCCTGTTTGAAAAAAAATTTAAAAAATCATTGAGAGAGACTATTCCGAATGCATTTTTATTTTTTCATAAAACAAATATACGAAATATTTTTTCTTCTGTTCCTGCTTCACAATAATGACTAAAGTTATTTAAAAGTATTCTTAACGAATCTCATTTGTAAAAATTTTATTTCACTTTTTTCTAGTATTTGACGTTTAGGCCATATCTATCTAGCATATCAGGAATACCACTATCCAATTTTAAGTGCTTAATTTGGATATTAAGATGTAATAATGTGAATCTGTCATCAATTGCAACGGTTAAAAATGTACCCTTAGAAAAGCTGAATTCTTTAGCATCCATTTCAAAAACTATAAACTACTCGAACAAATATGAATTGGGCGAAACTAAAACCTTTTCCGACGTAAAGTCATATGATAACTTTTCCACTTTTTCAGCAGTTTCAGAAAAGGAAACGCGAATTCCTGATCCATAAATTATCTAATGATTTAACCCTTACATGAGGGTGCTAAGAGTAAATATTATTATGCAATTGTTTATTTTATAGTTTGCTTAGATGTAAAATAAAAAATCATAAGAAAAATACTTAACATTGTTTCAATTCAATTTGGATAATTGTGTAGTTTTATCGGGCATTTATTTTCATTTGTTTAAGTATGCTTTATTATTACTCAAAACTAAGTTTACCCAATAACAAAACATGTGAGGGAACACAGAAGTTTATTACTGCACCACAATAAAATGAAATATATGTCATAAGAATACAGCCCACGCGAATGCTTTATCATTGGTGCCAATGGATATGAGGGTTATTTTTTTAAGCATTCCTGTTTGCATAATTGCGTTCGGCATACGTTCTATTTTGACATTTTGTATAAAAAATGCAGACAAGGTTATAATTATAATTACGACAATCGCTAATTTTAAAATGGAAAATATTTCCCCTTAGTCTTCAAAAAGGTTAATGACAATTTAGAAATATGTATTTGTTTTCCCCGTATAACACAAAGCATATCTAAAAAATGGCGCTTAATGAAGAGAAACGTAAATCTTTTCCCCGTTACAAAATTTTAAGAAATGAAGTAATCTTTCCTAAAATGCTAACGGTCTTCAGTTTTTAATGGATATAATAAAAAAATTCAATAGAATAAATCTCTAAAGTAAACACAGAAAATAACTATCAATTAAGAAAAAAAACTGAAAATCTTGTCTATCAAAATACAGCAATTTATTTTAAAAGGGTATCCCATTTATTTTCTGTATATAAGGTAATTCCTTAAATGACTTGCAGAACAAACAAGAATACGCAGGTTTTAATGAATACCAATGAGTTATATAATTCTGAATGCTCAAATATATATATAAAGAAAATAATGGTGGGCAAGTTCTTAATCATGATTTAGTGTCTGTACCTCGTGAAGTCGAAATTATCTAGTTTGAGAAGAGTACTGCATTTCCTACACACACTTTAAAAAATATCACTTTGCAAATCCTAGAATTTTATACTGGATCTGTCAAAATAACGTGCAGTGAGTAGGTTGTGGCATTTGATCGTTTGACCTTGCAATCATTAGTTGCGCATAGCGGAGCTTGTACACAGTTCGCTGCAATAAAACATCCTTAACGCGGCAAATCCACTTCGCATTTTATAAATGTAAAGCATGATCTAAAGTGGGAGGAGGGCAGGAAAAATTGCTCAGAAAATACTTCCATTGTCTTTGTATATTCCCCCTTTATTCTAGTTGGGAATATCACGTTTATTTTAAGGGGGTAGGTTCACGAAACAGGATCTGTATCTCAGTAATGTTAAAAATGGGTGAGTTATGCGACAGGGAATAGTAAGGGGGCATAGTACCTTTACACCTTCAAAAAATCGGTTTTTCAAAAATATTTTTAAAAATTAATACAGACTATTAGGAGCATTTTAAAACAAACCGCATCAAAATCGGACGAAAATTACGGCAATAGCAATTAAAAACGTCAAACGTCACCAGCAGATTGTCCATTTAAACCGAATGTAAACTAACCGTATTCGTAAGTTTCGGTTTTCAAACGGATGGCGTTATTGAAATTATTTTCTCCCCAGTTGTTTCTAATTCTTAATTTAATCTATTTTTAATAAGAGAAGGAAGCTTGCAACTCAACACAGCCCTAGTTCGAACAAATGTTTGTTTACATTTGTATTTCATACTGTTTACGTCTGCTTTAGAGTTCTATTTCGCAATTCTTAGATAAGTTTTTAAAATTTTTGTTCATTTTAGTTTTTTTGCCTCATATTAATTTTCAAAAAAATGTCTAACAATGCACAACGTAGAGGTAGTGATTATCGCCGTAAGAGAAAACGTTTTCATAATAACCAGTATACTCGCAAAGTATCAGATAAGCTTGATGTTGATTCTTAGCTGAAGCAGATATGCAAACTGTGCAAAGAAAGTGATCTTGATAAGGAAGTAAGAAATTTCAATCAATCTAATGGATATAGATTGATAAACATTGATATTTTATTATCTGAACTATCCCAATATGTAACATGTCCTAACTGCAATACTAAAGCAGTTCTAAAAGAAAAGATTTTGTATGGATTGGTATCTGAATTTTATGTTGAATGCCACTCATGCAGTACACTGTCCACTTTCAAAAGTTCACCAGTTATTGCTTCAGGTAAGGACTATGAAGTAAATACACGAATAACCTATGCTATGCGCACAGTAGGGCAAGGTTTTTGTGGTATAAAACATTTTTGCACAGCAATGGATTTGCCACCACCAGTGTCACAAAATGCATATGAAAAGATCCTGCGGAAAATTAATTTGGCCAGTTGTGAAGTAGCAGACGACTCCATGAAAAATGCTGCGAGAGAAGAAATATTAGCTTCTGGAAGCAACGAAATCAGCGTCAGTGGTGATGGTACGTGGAAAACACGCGGACACACTTCACGTATTGGTGTGTGTAGTGTCATTGGAGATATTACTGGAAAAGTGCTTGATGTTGCCATTCTTTCTTCATATTGTAAAGGATGTGAAAAATGGCGAGGTCCAAAATCTGGACGTTCATATGAGGAGGGGAAACTAAAACATCAACCACACTGTGTAAAGAACCATATTGGTTCTTCCAGTAAAATGGAAGTAGACGGGATGAAACAGATCTTTCAATGATCAGTTCCACAATGAAATGCCAAATATATCAAGTATATCGGTGATGGGGATACAAAAACCTTCCCAGTGCTTCAAAAGACAGTACCATATACTGTCGAAAAAGTTGAATGTGTGGGTCACGTACAAAAGCGTATGGGTGCTAGGCTGCGAAAATTAAAAACAATGAGTCGTGGCCAAAAATTATCAGATGGTAAGAGTATCAGCGGTAAAAATCGACTGACTGATAAGTTAATTGACACAATTACCACCTATTATGGCAATGCTATTAGACAGAATCGCAGCTCTGCTGAAGATATGTTGTCATGGGTTCGATCCTAGTACCACTAAAGATCCGCCGTGTAGGGGAGCGATGCACGTTAAATCTGTCGAGAGCTCAAACGTCCTCCCGTTGGTGTGGTGTGGTAGTTAGGAGAGGGGGGTGCCAGCTCAGGTGTCGTCCGCGTCACTTGACCGTGGTTCAAAATTACGCGGACCGTCCCCAAAAGCCCTCGTGTAGCTGAACAGTGGGACGTTAATATTCACTCACTCACTCACTGCTGAAGATATGCGTCAGGCTATATGGGCAGTTTATTGTCATTATAGATCCACTGATGATGAACCTATGCATCACTTCTGCCCAGTCGGTGATACTTTGTGGTGCAAATATCAAAAGGCAGTTGCTACAAACAGTGTTTCTTTATTTAAGCATAAAAATACTGTGCCAATTGCCATAATGGATAAAATAAAGCCTATAATAGCAGAACTATCTGCACCAAAATTGCTCAAAAAATGTCTGGGAGGTAAAACGCAAAATTCTAATGAGTCATTCAACTCGACTATTTGGAAGTATTGCCCCAAAACTTCTGGATCGTCTAAAAATATTGTTGACATAGCTGTAAATGAGGCAATAGTAATGTTTAACGAGGGAATGACAGGGCGTATAAAAATAATGAAAGCTCTTGGCATTAACATAGGGCATTTTGCTGTTACTTCTGCCTTTCGGGCCAATTATGCACGCATAAGAAATGCGGAAATTAAATCAAAATCATATACGTTAGAGGCCCGTAGGGCTAGCAGAATGAGAAGAAAAGCCACAAATGAGCATTTTGCAGAACTAGAAGGTCCTACATAAGAAGCAAGATCATTTTAGGTATTATGTATAAAGTTTTATTCGAATTATTGAAAAGTCAATCTTTAAACTTGATTTTCTCAGTTTCAGTTTTTTACACTTTCCCGCAAGATTGTAAAAAAAGTTTTTAATCTAGAGCTACAAAAATTGGCATGCATATTCTAGTCATAGATCTTTATTCTGTATGCCACTATTATGGAAAATGGATCAATACATTTTTATTTGCAACGGTATAAAAATTGAAATTTTAAAAAGAATTACTTTTTACACATTTTTTAATTTTAAAAAATATTTAAATATAAGATATCCTTCAATTCAGTGATATACAGAATGAAGGTTACATTTAGCTACAGTTTAATGCAATAATTGAGGTTCTAAAGTGTATAATTTAAAAATTATCTTGCGGGAACATGAGGTAAGTAATTTTTTTTTAAATTTGGTATACATATTTATCATCTCTTTAAAAATATTGTATTTATTTAAGAACAAAATTTGTCTAGTTTTCTTAAAGTTTATACATTGTTATAGATAATATAAAAAATTCAGATCAAAATAAGCAAAATTTGTTAACTTATGATGAATCGTAACATGTATATGGTAACGAACAATTTTTTTTCTCGCAAGGTACTATGCCCGAACATTTATCAACATTCTATTGAATAAAAAATCTCCAACTTTTTACTAAATATTCTTTGAACCATAATACACACTTTAATCAGATTTTATGGATGGGATGCCTAGTTATTTTTTAAAATATTTTTTGCACAAATATTTTTTTAAAAAAAACAGTGAAATTTCATGATGTTTAATGCCATAAATTAAGTCAGAATATTTTTTTTTTAAAAAATCCATCGGTTAAAGTATGCATTAGTGTAATTATTAATTATGCAAAGTTATAAGCTGTTAAATGCAGTAGTTTAGGAACAAATGTTCCTTATATGGTAAAAATGTTAGTTTTGAGAAAAATGGATTTTAGAAATAGATTTAGTAGACTTTGACAGGTGGTAAAACATTTTCAAAAAAATTATTAAAAATACTTCTACTGCACGTAGAATAATTTTTGCACCATTAGAAGCGTAGAAATTCATTTTTTATTAAAATGAGAAAAATGCAAAATGTTTTTGGGGGCGAAGTTCATGAACCTACCCCCCAACCTCCCATGAACCTACCCTCAACATTCCAACAGACTCTGGTTTGACTTCTTTTACACTCGATGAGGGTATATTTATGGAAATAAAACTGCGAGCACGTTAGTTGGTTGAAAAATGAATCCAGGTTGCATAAAACTTTACTTATACAACTCAGATTTCGAGAGATAATATTTATTGCACTTTCGGCAATCTGGGGGACTTTATTAGGAAGAAAAGACACATCCTGAGAATAAGATCATAGTCTTAAACTCAGAAAAGGTCATTTCCAAGGAATTACTTAAATGATGAATACATAATTGTCAAAGCATTGGATTGTATTTAAAATCTACAAATCTTTTGTAAGAGATTCGTTGAAAAAAAGAATGGTATTGAATTTATCAAAAAATTGAACTGTACGTGAAAGATTTATTTCTAATACGGTATTCTTCAAACTTTCATGCAACGAGCCAATGATCCGCGGGCCACGCGACTGTCAAAGAAATATTGCAGTCTGGAAATTTATACAAAAACAAGTAATATATAAAAAAAAATTAAGTAAATTCCTACTTCATTAGAAAATCGTACTGGCACCATCTGTTGTAGCCAATTGTAACTTCGACAGAAATAACGCAGAATAAACTAAAATTCAGAAATTCTATTGGAAAAAACTGTATTAACATCAAGTGTCCTCCACTACAAGTTTAAAAAAATGCATTTGAACTTGAATGGATGAATAGAAAGTATTTTATAACGATTGAAAATTTGAACAAGATATATCTACAAATATATATAGGGAGAGAGTGGACTAATAATAATTGAAAAAAGGGAGGTTTTTGCTTTATACGACTACAACTGATTCAAAGGGAAGAGATGGTATTTACAGATATATATATATATATATCGATTTCAAATGGAAGTCGAATTAAAATATTCAGAGCAAACCTGTCAACGAAAGTTTCAGGATTCAGGATCAGTTTTAAGTTTTTCCGAAAGTTTCTAAGATTTTATGCATAGTCAGATTTTTTATATTTAAAATGCAATGAAATTTTTGAAAAGTTTGGCTCTCTTTTAAGAACATTTTATCTCAAATGGATACCAAACACACAGTGAAATGTTTTAAATATGAAGAATAACAGAAAAAATTGCGTCTTTTACGAAAAAAAACTGGTGGCTATTTTTTTTAAATTGCTACAAATTTAAATGAGAGGCCACTAAAACGCCTTCAGCGAGCCATTTGCGAACCTCGGGCCACGTGTTGAAGACCCCTAGTTTAAAGCATGATCATAATGCTATAAAATTTCAGAAATAATTTGTCAATTATTGCGAAAGGAAATTGATTACACTGTTAATTTACAAGTGACTCAATAATGTACAATATTCATATTTGCTGATAAGAGTAAAATGTTTGCTAAATATAGAAGATAATTTTAAATTGGAAAAAAAAGATAATTAGCTCAAACGAATTAAACTTGGTGACCCCCAGCCTTTCACTTTTCCAATCAACAATTTTTCTGAAAGTTTAATTAAACTGAAATACTTTACACCAGTACTTCTCAAACTTTCAATATACGCGATCCAATTTTCAATCATAATTTTCCTCGCCCCCCCCTCAATACAATAACAATGTATTGCATGCAATAATAATCTACTTAGGCACTAAAACTTCAATACAACCTTAATTATAAGCCGTACAAATTATCCAGATAAATACTTAATTTTGTATGTTGCTTTTAAGTAAGAGGTTTTAAGTAAGTTACTTTTAAGTAATAGAGGTTTTAATTAAGTTACTTTTAAGTAATAGAGGTTTTAAATAAGTTACTTTTAAGTAATAGTGGTTTCAAGTAATACGATTCGTTTGTTTTTTCTCTTTTTAATTTTAGAATTAGAACAGATAAAATATAAATATAGAAAAAGAACTTAGATTGTCAATTTCTAATATTAAATCTTCGTTTGAAAAACTTTGCTTTGCAAGAAAAGTTCATGAAAGTCACTAGTAATTAATAAACTCTTAATTTAATTGTTCTTAATTTAATATTGATAAATTAACTATCAAATACATTGTGCACTTCTGATATATTTATATCAGAATACATGTGTTTTATTCTTTATAGTGTCAGAATGCATTTTGTTCCTCTTCCTTAATGTAAATTAAATTTTTTAAATCTTTTATTTTCAACTTTTCGATATGCCCGCGTCCCCCACATAGGGTCATCACGCCTCCCTAGGGAGGCGCGCGCTACAGTTTGAGAATCGCTGCGTTACACATAATAATGGTAGTAAAGATTTCTATATATTTTTTAAAATTATTTATTTTCGTGAACTTAGTTAAAAATGTACATTTAGCCCCGAAAAGGACTGATAAAAATATTACATTTTTATATCATTTTAATATGAACGTGACAAAATTTAAAATACAGTCAACTCAATTGAAAGCGGTAAGCTAAAAATTTCAAATCTAACTCCGAACTATATTACATCTGACGATTTGTCGAATAAAAATTTAATACTCGGCATTTCGTCTAACGAATTTGTATATGCTAATGCAGTACCATAATAAAGCTATCAAATATAAAATATATTCTACATAAAGTTCTCCAATTAATCACTCAGAATGAAAATCTATGTATTTTCTAAATCTAAGTTTAAGGAGATTACAGATGTATATGTAACAATTGCAGTTTTCTACATCTCCAAATAAATGAGGTATGTTACAACAGAGATATCTACAGATTCCGAAACTGGAACGGCTTCTAAATTTTGGGATCTAAAGAAAAAAACATAGTTAACACCTCCTGTGACCACCCTCATTGCTAGACAACTTCAAAAACGCCTTACTCCCTAATAAAAAGCAATGAAAAATACTTCTGGGCTGTGAACTGCACTTGTTAAGAAATTCGCGGTCGACTCTTAACAAGGCGGCCGTGACGACCTATTATCCTAAGTCGTGTTGGGTACTGATGGTGCAATTCTTCGTACTACAGATGGGGGAAGTATATATGTAGTTAGAATAAACCAGAATTTGTAGATCTCCTTTATTTTCGAATAAATAACCATGAGGCTTTTGGGAATCGAAAAATTAGGAGACAGGAAGAGGTCTTAAATAACTGGCATGTGTCACGCTTATAGTAGGACCACCCTGGAAATCCGTGACACCGCAATTAGGCAAGAAAGTGTGAAAATATTTTCCGTTTATGAAAAGAGATCCGTTCATATAGCATTATGAGTAAATTTTCAGGACTTTTTGCAGATTCTTAGTGCTGAAAGTATGTAAAATGATAACCACATTTAATTCCAATGATCATAAAAAAATTTAATTCCAAAACATTTTTACGAAAACATGAAGAACAAAAATTACTTCAATCTTATTCGTCATGAATTCATAACTTTTTAGTTCTATCATGACAGCAACAGATACAAATAAAATAAAAATAAAATATGATAAATAGAAATCAAATTATCAGAACTAACAATAATTGTTGTAATATTATCACCTATAATGATATTATTCATATGAAAATAGAATCTTTATTTTAACATTATTGTGGAAAGTTGGTTTAATTTTAAATTCCACCAATGGGGGATTTGTATTTCATATAACTATTATATAAAATAACTATTTTATGATAGTTATATGATTTAGTTATATTGTATAATATAAATTCCAATTTATGGAATATATTCATAGAAATATATGTACAGTAGAGCGTCGTTTATCCGAACGTTTATTATCCGGAGCGTCAAATATCCGAACCAATTTTTTTTTTTTTTGTTAACTGTATTTATTGTTTTTGAATATGTTTTCGAACAGTGCGATGCTCAACAGTTGTTTCACGTGAGGCCAAAAGTGACGGGAAAACCCAAGGTGAGCGATATTTGGGGAATTTCAGTGGAGTGATTTGGTAAACATCTGCGCGGTATATCAGGTCAGTTTGTTTCCAAGTGAAGGGGTGTATAAGTGCTCTTTTGTTGAGTTGTGAGCTGATATGGCTTCGAATTCAAAACGAAAGCGCAACGTCTTGAACATAGAGACAAAACTTGAGATATTGAATCGTTTCGTGAAGGGAGAAAGCGGAGCGATGCAGAAGACTTTGGATTTCAAATGCTAAATGGTGACGTGACTGTGACTTCCGTGCGAGAAGAATCCGACCCTGTCAACGAGGAAACGGATGAAGACGAGGACAACAGCAAGGGTCCATCAAATGCTGATGCGTTTCTGTGTTAAAGACAGATATGGAGTGGTACGTACAACAGTGCTGTCCTATTCAACTACTGCTGCTCAAGAGAATCAGTGACCTTTCGGCAAAAAAACGAAGGGGTACAATGGTACAGCGAAAAATAAGTGATTATTTTCCACAATAAAGGTTAATTGCGACATTTTGCACTTATTTTGCTTTTTCTTCAAGAACTTTTCCCGCATTGGATTATTTTTAACATTCGTATATAGTCCGGTCGCATTCGGTTTTCGATTATCCGAACAGTGTACGGTCCCAATTGATTCGGATAAACGACGCTCTACTGTATGAAAATTACTCGTTGACTCAATATCTATGAGCTTAAGATCAAAACAGAATCCGAACAACATTAGTAACCTCGGGTATCACAACCTGAAGAGGGGTGATAGTTAAATATATATTGATTCTAAAATTCATTTATATTAAACTATTATTTTACAAAAATTATTTTACTGTATCAAAAGTATGTTCTAAGAGCGATGCAATGTATAAAAATGAAACTTTATACGAGATGTGACACAAAAAAACGACTGATCCAATAAATCATTGTTAGTACAGAACCAGTTATCCGTGGCATTATCACCTTCAAAGTTGTTCTCTTTAGCATTCCCACACTTCTGCATTCGGTGCTACCATTGCTGGTAATAGTTCTAGAACGAGGTTTTTGGAAGGCCCTTCGGGAGATTCTCCATTTTTGCCTGAACCTCTTCAACTGAGGTAAACTGGGTTCCCTTTAAACAAGATTTAACTGTTAAAAATAAAAAAGCCACATGGGGATAAATCAGGTGAATAAGGGGGATACCCCCATCACAGTAATGTTTTCGCTGGTCAGAAACTGTTTGACAGATAGGGCCGTGTGAGCGGGTGCATTGTCTTGATGCAACAGCCATCCATCACTCCCCAATTCTTACCTTTTATCGGCTAATTTTTCGCGAAGTCTTTTTAGTACTTCAATGTACTAGTGTTGATTAACAGTCTGACCACTGATGTGAGGGAGAACCCACTCATATCACGAATTTTGGCAATCTTTTGTCCTGTAATCGGTTACCTTCGACGTCCAGCAACTTCCACACTGTCCCTTCCCCCCTGAAAACCACTTATGCCATTCAAACACTTGTGCACGAGACAAAGTTTCATCTCCATAAGACTCGGTTAAAATCTGAAATGTTTTCGTGGCTGATTTCTTAAGTTTTACAAAAAAAATTTATTTTGATTCGACATTTTTCCGGCAGAATGCAGTTGTACGTGTTCACTCAATCCCAACTGGTGTGATTGGTTAAGGGCGAAACTGGCCACTTTTATAGAGGAGGTGCGTGGGATGACGTCACCAAAACAGTTGTTGCCAGCTCCACACTTTTTTTCAAACTACACACTTAGTCTCGGTTTTTTTTTTCGTCACACTTTGTACGTTTTTTGATACACAATTTTAAACTGAAAATATTCAAAGTGATTTAAACTTAGAATAATAATTATTTTTTACATTATAACTAGCTTTGAATTCAAATATCTCTTTATCCACACAATGCGATTGTATAAAGTTTACATATCATTTCGTCAAGATTGTGAATAAATTACTTTTCTTGATATATTGGTTTTTGTGTGTTATTGGAAATTTGAGCTTTGTTTAGTAGGATAATTTAGTCCATCATTGCTTTTATTTATATATATATATTAGCATTTATTTAATGTATTACTTAAAATATATATATATTAAAACAAGTGGTATATAATATTTTAGTTATGCATTTTCTCTCAAATATTTCCTCAAAATGTTCTCACTCTTAAAATCCAGGAAGCCAAACACCTATTATTTTTCGTTATATTTCCTAAGCAAAAAAAAGTACATCATAACTTATGATTTACAAATGAAAAGTCTTCTCCAAGAATAACTTTAATCACTTCCCCGTTTGAGAAAATATTGTTCTTAAATACCAGAAAAGCTTTATTTCAGTTACTACAGTGTCAGAAATGTCCATTTCTTAAAAGGCAGCCTAGCGGGAGCTCCAAGAAACCACCAAAAAAAAATTTTCTTTTTTTTCTTTTTCCAACGTCGAATAAAGTGGCAAACAAACGAAAGCGCAATATTGCATTCTTTAGATTTGCTGTCGTACATAAGTCATTTGCTGTGGACGTGCCCCATATCCCTCCCCCCACCTGCGCACCTGTTTAACCTTTATGTCAGTGGGGTGACGATCTTTGAACGCACAGGTAAGGCTAACTAGACCCGGATAAAAAGACGAAGGCATGCCCACCCCCTCGACATAGACATCTATTTCATTCATCCGTTTCAAAGATGGGCAGAAACTGAGTGGTGCACACTTTTCATTAAAGTTCTGATATTTTTAAAGAAAGGTGGTGGGATATGTGTAGTTTTGATACAAATAATATTATTTTATGTTGAAATCAAAGTATTGGGAAACTCAAAATATTGGAATGATGCTAATTTTGGATATTTTATAGTAACACTCATTTTTCATGGTAAGCTTTTATATTGGGGTGCTCCGTTTTGATGGCAAGTACAGTGAAAATTGCTTAACACAAAACTGAAGGGACTGAAATATTTTTTCATGTTAAAAGAATTTCATATTGCAGGATATTGGGGGGGAAAACCATGTATCTCTCAAAAAAAATTAAGTTTATTGGATTTTTTTATTTATATATATATATATATATATATATATATATATATTATATATATATATGTATATATATATATGTATATATGTATATGTATATATGTATATATATTCAATAAAAATCAATGAAACAAATATACAAAACAACTTAAAGAAATTTAATGGAATATTTTCAAATTTTTTGAAAAACAAAACATTTATTGAGTTTTGGGAAAATAATCTGATATTTTTCTTCATTGTTTTAATAAGCATTAAATTGTCAACAATTTGTTTGATATCATCCCTTTCGTTATTCGTTTCACCATTGGAATGTGCATCTAAAATAACGGCGCATATATTTTTCATGACGTTCCTCATTTCGGATGAAGGAATAGGAGCTGCATCATTCATTTCATTTTCATCGTTAGAATCGGCATCAATGATATTTTTCTTCGCATTGTTTTAATAAGGATTTAATTGTCAACAAATTGTTCGATATCATCCCTTTCGTTATTCGTTTCACCATTGGAATGTGCATCTAAAATAACGGCGCATATATTTTTCATGACGTTCCTCATTTCGAATGATGAAGGAACAGGAGCTGCATCATTCATTTTCATCATTAGAATCAGCATCAATGATATTTTTTAAGCTTTTAAAAACTCCAAAATGTCTTTGTCTACCATAATTGGGGCTGTACACACATCATCTACTGCGAGGAATTCCTTCCGATATTACAATTGGACAGTCCAATCCGGCTGGGTTTTTCTGTATTTTGTTCATTCCCAGAAGGGAAATCTTTTCGTTTCGTTTTAAGAGAAAATGCATGAAAGTACATAATTTGTCGGGACCGTTATATTATATCGTGTTAACCTATATTTCGTCTTTAGCGATTTCGCGTTAAATGTATTTCACTGTATTAATATTGTTGTGCTGTATTAATATTGTTAATTTTGTGCAGTTTGGCAGGTTTCAAAGTGTGTTTTGATATTGGCATTGAATTCATATAGTGTGATGTTATTCTGAAAAAGGCAATTGTACACAACATAAAAGGAGAAAGAAAAAGAAGTGTTTATAGTTAACGACAAAAATATGTAATTGGCTTGAAGAGACGGAAAGAAATTATATTCACATTTTGAAGATGAGAAATTTACATACAGAAAAGATTTGAAGGCAAGTTTGTTATTGAAAAATGAGGAATTATTTTGATGTTAAAATTGAATTCATGTTTTTATGTAGGCTGATTTCAGAAGGAAAAAAAAAGATGCTTTCTTTTACACTATTTGAAAATGAAAAGAAAATCAATTGGCAGAAAAGAAGCAAAAAAGTAAAGACTAAAGTGAACGATTTTTATATTTTATGTGAATATACATATAATGTTTATATGTATATATAGAAACTTTAACAAAAGAGAAAGAAAAATAAGAAATTTGAGAGAGATTTATTTCAAAGAAATAGTTGGCATCGTGTAATGTGCAGTTGTAATAGTCATCTAATATTGCTATTAAATTTAAGTTATCTTGTTCTAACCGAAAAATATTGTGTATGCTTTCGCTCACCATATTTTAACAGAAAATACAAAGTCACTGCATATAAAAGAGAATTTTCTTAAAAGTAAAGCTCACAGTAAAAAGTTTTAGTACAATTTACAAATGCAAAAAGACAATTGCTATATTTAAAATTAGAGTAGAAAAATAGATTTCAGAACCTGTAAATGAAAGGGAAAATGAATCAAATACTGTAAAATCCTGCGTATAACGCTCACTTTTAACACAAAAAATAAGATCGAAATTTACGGGGAATAAAATGGGAGCTTTAAAAATAATGAAGTGCTCATAAAAAGAATTAAACTTCTACGTATATCGAAAGATAATTTATTTAAAATAAATGGCATTCCTTGCGAGCTTAAGGGTTTGCAGTTTTAGAAGTATACTATTTTTTCTGATGCATGGGATACTACCTCAAATAAACAACTTCAAAATATAAGCCACTGGTATCCACCCACTTTGATGGTTATTCCAAAATGATGTACGAATACATACTGCTTTTATATATATATGTATCTAAGTCCTAGCATTAAGCGCTTGATTATAGCAAGAAAACTTTCTTATAACTTTCACCTCTTGAATAATAATTTCTAAAATTGAAGTAGATTTGTCTTTTATGCAAACGTAACCTACTCTCCCAAAAATGAATTTCGGCAAAACCCATTTTTAGGGGATCTCTACTCTACAAAATAAACGTAATTGCCAAATTTAAAGTCTAAATCTAATCATTCAAAAACGGAAAACTTCTTATCAATAAGCCCCGTAGACAGTCCCTTTGACAGTCGATTTCCGAAAGACCCATTCTTATTGGATTTCAATTTAACAGAAGAAACATGCATACCAAATCTCATTATTGTAGGTTTAGTAATTCGAAAACGGGATTTTTTTATATTAAACACCCCAGTAACTCTCCACTTCCCGCATAGGAAATTATACACATACATTTCATGTTTTTTCATAAAGGGGGTGCGCATTATACGCGGGATTTTACAGTATATAGGGTATAAATAAAAAACGATTGAAAAAGAGCAGCTATCTGTGTCTTAAAGAATAAATGTAAAAAGTAAAGCATCTTTGTTAGCTTATTATTCTAAGAAAATAAAAATTTGCTCTTAAAAAGGATTTCAATTATTTTCCTATTTCATTATTCGATTATTACCGAGTATTCCATAAAGTTTTGAGAAATTTTCCTTCTAATTATATGCACTTATAAAAAAATACCTCATCTACTTCATAATATTTCCCCTCAGGGGGCTCACCTTCTTTAGGTGAGTACGGGTGTCACAATCCCGAGGTGCCCTAGTGATCTTTTCCTTTTCCCACGGGTTTACTGTCTTTTGTAAACACGGGCTTCACGAACCCGGGGTACCCTAGTGATCCTTCTCTATTTTCGACCCTCTTTCTTGTCATGCAATTCATTCTTTCTTTCTCTTCCCGTCTAGACCACAGATATTAAAACAAATGTTTGGCGCAGTATAGCCGAAATCGGCTCTTGCGCCAATAAACCCCAAAATCACTCACTCCATAATATTTTTGAAACGAATAACAGATGGGGGAATGTGTGTTAACCACAATGATTTATTTCTTAGATTTATGAAAATTAAATTATTTTTAATAAAATTTGATACTTAAAACTTTCTTACCTGATCTGAATTCAAACTCATAAAAATCAATTATTTTTTTCTTTTCTCTTGTTTGAAATCACACAAATGAAAAATAAATTGGTAAAATACTGGTATGTATATTTATATTACTCCAATGGGGGGGGGGGTGTTCAAAATTGTCAAAAGAACATTCAGCTCCATGCATGAGCGTTCGAATTTAAGAAGTCTAATTTGGTTAAATAACATTTAAACGAATTATTAATCGGAATAAAATATCACAACTATGAAACACATTTAGGAACTAAATTTTATTTTGAGGGATCAAAGCGTAATGTTTAACTATGCTTCCATTATTTACAATTTTTTTTTTCCGAAGTAATATTTAGAAAGTTAAGAATATTATTCATTAAGCATTTTTATTATTTTTTTAAATTCAGAAAGTCGGCTTTCAGTACTAAATTGAACGTTCGTTAAAAACACATATCGCAAAGAAATCTCTAAACTCACATAGCTGTTCTACTTGTTTCCACTGTAAAAAATCACCTTTCACATATACTTACTTATAAGGGAAGGAAACGACTAAGGAAATTCATTTGGTAACGAGACTTGGTATAATAGTAGTACTCCATTAGGGTGTTCAACCCTCAATGTAATAGCGCCGAATGGCCAGTCAATTCGGAAAAAAATAGCCTTTGAAAGTCATGCTTAGTTTTTATACAATTAAGTTTTAATTATTTCCACCAACGCAGTAGCTCAACTGGCAAAGCACCCTATTTCTACACGGATGGCTAGGGTTCTAATCACGCGATGAACTTTTCCCCAATTCGTTTAATTTTTTAAATTAAATAAATTTATTTATTAAATATTAAATGATATTTAATGTAATTGTTTTGTATTTTATAAAGTAAAATAATTACTGTTAATTAAAAAAAATTATTGATTTAGATAAAAACGAAGCAATATGTTGAAATGCATCGCTAGCTGATATTAGTAGAGCCGGAATATAATTGAAAAGGTGCAGTTTCCTGTTTGACAAGATTCTCGAATTTAGTTTTTTTTCCGTTGATACTATATAAGTGAAAGTAAAACTTAATTAGGTGCCAAAGGTATCCTATAAAATAAATTGAAACAACTCAAATTCTCGTTAAAAAAAATGCATGCAAACATTGTTTCTTTAGTTTTTTTTTCTAACGCAACCATACCAATACGTTATTTTCATATTTTAGTTTTCTACCAGCGATAAAATCGACTGGTCTGGAATGGAAGAATAATTTTTACCCTGCAACTATTTAATTAATGATTAATTACTCGTATAAAACAATTATTCCGTTGTTAAGACCTCTCAATCCAATCTACGTAAGGCATGCGTGGAATTTTGTTAAAAGTACTTTTTATGTTTATTGAGGGCGTCGTTAACAAGGCCACGCGAGTTGCATCATCAATACCTTTCATTTCAACAAAGAAAACATCCAATAATTGGACAAGAAAGTGTGAGCTTCGAAAAACAAATCTACCTGGTCACATTTCAGCCACCTTTTTATCTCTACCCAAAGAACAGCGAAGCAAATCTACTTAAACGTAATTATCCAGTACAGTTACTTATAACCGCATGCTGAGAACAAGGGGGAAGAGATTTGTAACAATTTACCCTTTACGCGCCCAGCATGCCTCCTTTTTGACATCCCCCTCACCACTCGAAATCGTTTGACGGAATTAGACTAATAGATTCACTGACTTCAGAGAAGATATTGCAAGGGTATGTAACATTCTCGACTCACCTGCTGCTTTCGATATGGAAAAACTTATTTATTTCTTGTTGACTTTGATTTACGCAGCTTGTTTTGGGGATGTTACATAGGTTAAAGTTCCTAAGTTATAAGTGATGAGGGGTCGGTACTCTCTTAATTTATTTTATGTTTTAAAAAGTACATGAAATTTTTAGATACTTGTAATCCAAATACAAATAAAGTATTTGTTTTGGTAATAAAGTTCTTGAAAAGGCTAATTTGTTATTCAGTAACATGAGTTACGTTAAATTGTAATTATCAATAATACAAAGGTTTGAAAAAGAAATCTTTGGTTGAAGATCATGATGGGGAAAAAGGGAAACAGCCTTGTACCTCGCATTTTTAAGAAAATTAAATTATATTCAGATTTTATTAATTGATTTTTTTTCTCAAGGAGATCATAGTGGCGGTCTTTTTTTCAATAAGCAATTGGTTGAATTTTTAACATTGTTCAAAGTTTTTGAGGTCGTATATTTGTATCAAGAAGAAATTTATTACTTGCAGACAGAAGTTTCTACAATAGAAAACCAGTGGCGTAGCGTACACCCCCGTATTGCGGAGTTGTTCAAAGCATATGTTATATTATGGTTTTGCAATACTTTATAAAATCAGGCTAGGGGCCCAAAACCTGACTTTGCAGGGTTCTTAATATTCTTCGTTACGCCACTGTAGCAAACATCGTATTTAGCAAATTCATTTTCTGTATATTGGATTGACCTTTAATGTATACTTATATTGATATAATTTTTGTTTGTATAATGTTCACAAAAAACTTAAACAGTGTTCATTTTTACTAAACAAAGGTATTTCTTTATTTTAAAATTCGGTAAAATGTAGTTTAAGAATTTGCTTAAAAATTAAATGGAAAAATATTTTAATCTCTTGCTTGTGTATGTTCTAATCTGTTCAAATTCTTTCGAAGAATTGAATATTTTTGCTCGAATACTTGAATTAATCATATTATGATAATTATATATTTTCTTCAGGAAATTTCCTAACTACACACTTTTTGCTATGGGTAAAAAACTCTATAAAACAAGTACACAGTGTTTCCATCTGAAAAGAATGATTAGGATTGATTTTTATATAATAAATAGTTATGAAATAATTATTACAAAAGTTTTCTAAAAATAAAACTGACTGCAAAGAGAAGGAACATATTTTTGCTCAAATTCCAAATTTTATAAGCTGAAATTTTTTTATTTTTTCCAAAGAATACATTCCATGAACAATGAAAATATCTCTAATTTCTTACGATTGTAACATCGTGGCATGGTAGCGTCAAAGCTCATACACACAGCTAACACCAAAAAGACTATTTTTAGAGTAAATTTTAACTATAAATTCAATATTAAAATACCACACTTCACAGGTTTCGCTACAGAAAAGCTCTATTTCAAATGCAGTGCTTGCATACCAGCCTTGCGCCGCTGTCCGGCAATCCGTAATTCACCATTCGCCAAAGTTCTTCAGTAAACAAAGTTCATCAGTAGGTCCTTGAGCAAGGCTGTGTCTGGAAACTCACCCGAGAGTCTTCGAAGAGCCCAAAACTCAGAGAGCAGTTCTTTGGTAAAAAAGCAAGAGATCGAGGGTCCATATCCTTTGATCCTTGAGGGGTGGTTGCCCTCGCCAACTCAAAATTTGAAGAGTGAAAAATTCAGTCAATTGATGGAGATCCATTAGTCCCTCTCCACTTCCGAGCCAACCCCTATAAACTCCATGGGTGGACCACTTTCACGCCCCCCCGGTACCTCTCATCGGCGGGTGTAACATATTTACACCCGGCTCTCCTGATAGTAGTCCCACTCCATTGATCCGTGGGAGAACAATCAGGTGGCACGTTTGATCCCCCTGCGAAACGGCATCGTGCCCATCATCTGGAGGCTATAACTTGTCACTTAACACTGAGGGTGCATCTTTGTCTCTCCTTGATGACAGTACTCCTCATTCACGTTGTCCGCGTCCCATATATGCGAGGGGAATCCAACACCAAATAGGTCTATTTCTCACAGCTTCCTTCCTATTGAGCGTTTTGACAAACAATCGTCTGTAGGTCGGTGAAAGAGAAAAGGTGTGGAGACATCAGACATTTTCCGAGACAGTTCACACTTGTTATGCCCCAGTCGTAAGGAAAGAATAGTCGGTGTCTCTTTTTTGGAGACACAATGTCCCTTCTGGGCAACTTGACCCTCCGTACGTCAATCTTCACTCGTATAGATGGGAAGAATTCTGCAATTGAGCAAACGTCACAGCTCCTTCCTCTTGACATAGTCCATTTCACTAGATTGGTCTAAGGTTGTCACACATTACTCTGAACTCGCCCAATGAAAGAATGTCTAATCAATGAGATAGACCAGGACAGCAATTAAAGTAATAAACGCACTTAAACAAGCATTATCTTTCATAGTGTAGAACAACAATGTCCCAGTTATAGATTAAAGTTAGTAAAAAATACTTGCATAGACTGTGGAATAATTATTGGGTATAAGAGAAAGTCGTGTCGTTTTTGAACATGTGCACTTTTCTAAGCGTTGTCGATCCTTAGCAAGAATTCAGATCCGACTGAAACCGGTTTAAACAGATTCTTATATAATTGGCGATTTATACACATTTTTTCTTATTTTAGTCAATTTTTTTTAAACTTGTGAAACTATCAAAATGAGTGAAGAAAAAGTGCACTTAAGACATTGTATATTGCATGAGTCCCAAAAATGGAATAATGCATTGTAGGCAACAAAAAAAACAACTTGTGTGACCTTTTTAGAGAGGACGCTCAAACATGCCAAAGATGGTTTGCGAAATTTCATTCGGATAATTTTTCTTTGAAAAATGAACCTAGAACAGGTAAGCCATCAGATAAGTGCTACGCTGTATGATCAGGAGAAATCCCACGTTAACTTCCACAGAAAAAGGCTACAAGCTTAGAATTTATCAGACTATTGTTTTGGATCGCATATAAAGGCTTGGATTCGTATTCAAACTCTCTATTTGGGTATCACATGAGTTAAGAGAAATTTTTAATGGACAGAATTTCGATATGTTTTTCAAATCTTGTCACAAAAAGGAAACTCTTTTTGGACCACTTTGAGGCTTTATATGAAGAGTGGACAGTGTATAAACAAGTAGTTAGAAAAAGGGCAAGGGGAGACACCACCATCTACATTGAAAGCTGGCATGCATCAGAAGTAGGTTATGTTGTATTGTTCGTGGGACCGCAAGGATATAGTGCATTATGAGTCACTCTAAGAAAATGAAACGATCCATGCTGATTGTTTCTGTTCGTAACTTGATGTTTTGAATAAAGAAATTTAACGTATACGTTCATCTTTGGCTAACAGAAAGGGTGTAATTCTTCATCACGACAACGCTAGAGAATACACGTGGCAAGAAAAACCGCACAAAAAATTTGCAGAGTTGGGTTGGAAAACTTTACCTCTTCCAATATATTCTCCTGATATTGCACCATCTGACATATCATCTGTTCACGTCGCTGCAAAACTTCTTGGTGGAAATTAATATATAAATTATGAGGATGGCCCAAATAGCAGTGGAAGAATGCCTCCAAAACAGAGGACTTCTTTCTCAGGGAGTTAGATAAACTGCCAGAGAGCGCTCGTAGAAAGTTGTAACTAACAAAGGACATTATATTTTGGATTAAATTTCAAATAAGTGAAGAAAAAACATTTTTTTTTCCTTTAGAAAAGAACGACAGAACTTTCCCTTACACTGAAAAACTGATATTATAAAAATTTAAACTGAAGTAAAGCAATCTACACACTATGAAAGAAATAAAATTTTTAATTTATGAAATCTCGTATCATGCAGTATGATGCTCACATCCATTAAAAATACAAGCTATTGTGTTTTTGTTTCACTCGTAGCATTTAAGATGTTACACGTAACGTTATGAATTAAATATTAAATAAGTATGGGTATTACACACAAACTAGAGGTTTTTGCTTTAATTTATAAGCTGTTATCGCGCGTATATAGGTACTGTGTAAAATATAACAAAGTTCACATACTCCTGTGCACACCTGCAATAAATTCATACTGTTAAAACTTAAAGTACATCAAAAGCCCAAAATTCGTACTCAGGGACGTCTTAAGGCGTGGGTCACCTGGACCCGGGCTCAGATCCTCGGCCGCAAAGGGTGCCTTGTTTCGTTCTCGACTTAATCTTAAGATTATAATTCAAATAATTTCAACTGTCCAATGTTATTTCCGTTTGTATTCTCCAAAAAACTGGGAATTTTGGACACGTTAAATGGCTACATGTGATGACCGTCGTCCACGAACAGGCTTAGACCTACCATTCAGTCAAAAGGCGGCAGTCGGCTTTGTAAGTCATGCACGTTTATTTCAGGTTATTGTTCGTACGAGTATTTGTCAAAGTATGGTATGCACTGTCTATTTTTAAGAGTCATAGGAAGGGCTTACATTTGCATAGGAGCCCAGGGCTTTAAGAAGTCTTAAGACGTATACGTTCGTACTCCTATTCTACCAGAAGGAAATTAATGCTCCTACTTTTCCATAATAAAATTCACTCTATTTTTGGAAACATAACAAAAGTCATATAGGGGATATAGATTTTTAATTTAAATAAATTTGTGACAGAAAAGAATATCTTAAATGTTCCAATTTTAATTCTTTCATTATTTCAAATATGTTTGTGAGCATTTAATTGCATTAAATGAACAGTTAAAAATTCATTTAATCGTTTTCTAAATGAATGACTTATGAAAGAAAATCTTCATAACATAGAACGTGTTTTATAATGTTAAATTTATTCAAATGCAAAATGTAGTGGTGAATTTGAAATATATTATACGATTTAAAGTGAATAATTGGTGTAAATATGTGTAAAATGAATATAGAGGAAAGAACATTGTGGCAAGTAAAAAGATCACACTATATGAGCCCATTTCACAGAAAAAAATTCTTAATGTATAATATATTAAGAATTATACATAATATAGAGTATATATAATGCGTTGCCCTCATACTAATCATAAGCAGCAACAGGTGGCCCCAACATGTGCAAGTAAAAAAATTGTAAGCTATTAAGGGATGCCAAAAAAGGCCCCCATGGAATTTTGATACAGGGCCCACTCATAACTAGCTACGCTAGTGGCGTATTTGATAAAATTCTCAATCAAACGCTCACTTAAACAATCAAAATAATGTTATGAAGTAATCTTTCATAAAAAAAAATCTCATTCCCTTACAATATTTCTAAATAATCATTTTTAAAGTAGTTTTATATATAAGAAAGAGTGTGTCGAGGAAGTTTGTAGTAATCTTCTTGTGAAGATGTTTATTTCAAACAAGACAAAATTATAATTTAAAATCCTATTATTTTGGCGACTTTTAGACTATTTTAATGAAGCTGCATAACTTGTTTCTCTTATGCACCAATTAATAATTTTGTCTAGTATGTTATGCTCACGGTTTACATGACGCGAATATAAAAGCATTGTATCAAAGCAATTATGCAAGTATTTCACAATTTTTAATAATGCCAAAATATTGAAAAAGGAATCAATACGTTCGCCAAAGAACGATTCATATTTGAAAGCATAATTCAAACTCGACATGCTACCTTTGTTGGCATGCCAACATTTTATTAATGTTTTTAAACCAAGATTGAAAATACTCTGAAAATTTCTTAGGTTGTTATTTGTGATTTTAAGTACTTAACAGTGCAAGAAATTATTTACATTTTCAAAAAGAAATCTTTACATATTATAAAGAACTTTTGCAAAATAAATAAGCACGTAAAAATCATCGAAATCAATTTTTAATATTAAAAAAAATTATTTTGAATATTTGGTAATTTCGTAAGGAATTTAGCAATAATTAATGTACATTAAGTCAAAAAACTGTTTTTTTTTTTCTTTATTAATATTTTTTCAAACAAAAAGAAATGTCTTTTTTAATTTTTAATACACAGATGAAAATCCACTCAATAACTTGGATTTTAAGCAGGGTATTGTTTCAAGTAGAGCTTTCGTTTTTTAGTTCTTAATACAATCCACAGATGGCAGAACAAAATTCTTTCTTCACTTGATTCGATTCTAAATCTATATATATAAAGGAGAAAAGCGACTGACTGACTGACTAATCACGAAATCTCTGGAACTATTCAACCTACAGACTTGAAATTTGGCAGACATGTTCCTTTGATAGAGTAGACATCAGCTAAGAAAGGATTTTCCGAAATTCGAAACGCAAGGGGCGTTACGGGAGGTTAAGGGCTTTAATAATAATTGTTTCCATGTTTAAACTACTTGATGTACAATCTTGAAATTGGGTAAGCGGATTCCTTTCAGAGAGTAGAGATCCGCTACAAAATGAGTTTGCTGAAAATCGACCCCCAAGTGGCGTTGCAGGGGCTTAGGGGGCGTTATAGATAATTATTTCCATTTTTAAACTATTTGACGCACTGTCTTTAAATTTGATATATAGATTCCTTTCGTAGAATAATGATCAGTTACAAAACGGGTTTTGTGAAAACAGACTTCTAAGTGGCGTTGCGGGGGATTAAGGGGCGTAATAGATAAATATATCCGTTTTTAAACTACTTGACCTACCTGCTTGAAAATTGGTTGGTAAGTTTCTTTCCTGGAGTAAATATCCGCTACAAAATGGGTTTTGGGAAAATTGACCCCCAAGGGGTGTTGCGGGGGCGGGGGGTTTAAGGGGCGTTATAAATTCCTATTTTTAAGTTATTAGACGTACAGTCTTGAAACTTAGTAAGCAGATTCCTCTCATAGGGTAGAGATACGCTAAAAAATGGGTTTCGTGAAAATTGCCCCCAAGTGGCGTTGAGGGGACTTAAGGGGCGTTATAGATAATTATTTCCATTTTTAAACTATTAGACACACAGTCTTTATATTTGATAAATAGATTTCTTTCATAGAGTAGAGATCAACTATAAGAAGGTTTTTTGAAAACAGACCTCTAAGTGGCGTTGCAGGGGAATAAGTGGCGTAAGAGATAAATATTTTCGTTTTTAAACTATTTGACCTACCTGCTTGAAAATTGGTAGTAATGTTTCTTTCATGGAGTAAATATCCGCTACAAAACGGGTTTGGAGAAAATTGACCCCAAGGGGTGTTGCGGGGGGTTAAGGGCAGATATAAATAATTATTTCTTTTTTAAACTATTAGACTCATAGTCTTGAAATTTGGTTAGCAGATTCCTCTCATAGGATAGAAATACACTGCAAAATGTGTTTTATGAAAATCGACCCCTAGGTGGTGTTGCGGGGGTTCAAGGGGCGTTATTGATAAGTTTTTTGCATTTTTAATTAATTGGACGCACAGTCTTCAAATTTTGCTAAGCAGATTCCTTTCATAGAGTGCAATTCCCCTACAAAATGGGTTTTGTGAAAACAGACCCAGAAGTGGCGTTGCGGGGGCTCAAGTGGCGTTATAGACAATTATCCCCATTTTTAAACTGTTAGACGTACAGTCTTGAAATTTGATAAGCAGATTCCTTTCGTAAAGTAGAGAACCGCTACAAAATGGGTTTCGCGAATATCAACTACTAAGTTTAATTTCGGGAGATTAAGAGGTGTAATCGATAAATATTTCCATTTTTAAACTACTTGATCATCCTGCTTGAAAATTGGTAGGCATGTTCCTTTCATGAAATAGAGTTCCTCTAACAAAGAGTAAAATGAAAATTGACCCTAAAGATGTTTGCGAGGGGTCAAGAGGAGTTACAGAAAAAATTCCTATTTTTAATTGTTAGACCCATATACTTGAAATTTGTTAAGCATGTTTCTTTTGTTGAATAGGGATCCACTAAGAATAAATTTTAAGCAAATCAAGTTCTGGGGGGTTGCAGGGGGTTACTGGGACGTATTGACAAAAAAAATTACTTTTTTCGAGCTACAAGGACTATAATAATGAAATTTGGTTTGCATTTTTCTTTTGTTGAATTGAAATCCGCTAAGAGCGGTAATTTTGGAAAACGGCTCTCAACGGGATTACGGGGATATTTATAGTAAAACTTTTGCTTTTTTCTGTTAGATTTAGACTTGAAATTGTTCAATTTACGGAGTAGAGATCCTACGAAAATTGGTTTTGCGGGAATCCACTTGGTTTTTGAGTTACGAAAGAGCAAACATCATTCTATGCTTCAATTTTAGAGATTTTTAGAAAATACAAATTAGATGAGTTCTGCCCTTTTTTTTTATCAACAGGTGACAGTTACAGGTATAAGTATATTTTTCAATTCAATCGAATTCTTAATGCTAGGACTTGGATATCAATAATTTATACATATATATAAGCAGTAAAAATTTATAAAACATCATGAAATACCCAGCGAAGCGAGCGGGTAATAGCTAGTAGGAGTATAATCTCCCTTGTAGAGGTGGCCATTACACGTTAAGTTTGTCGAGGCTCAAATATTCTTAAGAATCAAAAAATAATTGAAAATAAAATAAATGATAGGTAAATTCTAAAATGAATCTGTAGTAACATTGTCCAAAGGTACCTTTATGTAACCCCAAACTCTTAACACTCATATACAGTGTAGGCCGAAATTGTGGCCACTATTAAATTATGTTTTTCAAGTTTGTATGCTTATAGAAAATGTTACGTTGCACAAAATACAAGTGTGTTATATCATTTTAAAGAAAATCCGATTCTGAATTCAATACAAAAACAATGTTAATGTTTGCAATTGGAAAAAAAAAATTATGTGGTAACAACTATCGATATACATTAGATACTGGTGATAGCAGTGAGTTAACAGTGATTAATGGGGTTGCCTTTATTTTTTATTACAGCTTTACATGGATGTTTCATTGAGCTGAAAATAGTTTTAAGCTCTTCCTTCGTTATTACATGATGCCAGGAAGCAATTATATTTGGGCAAGAGTTTTCAAACGGTGCTTCAAGTTTTCGATAGCATTGAGATCAGGACTGTTTCCTAGCCAGGACAACAATGATATTTTGTTAAGAAGCAATGGCATCAAATAAAAGAATAGATTGGACAACTAGAAAGAGATGCTTGACGAGAAAGTGGTCTTTCCTGTGTTAAAATTGTAAGACCGGTGGGTGGTTCAGTGACTAAAACTGGAGACCGAAAGTTTTGTTCAAGATTTCAGGAGACAAATTTAATAAAAAACAAAGCAGGAAAAGGCCGAAAAAGGTGCACCACATATGTTGATGACAGATGAACAAAACTATTGTCTCCAAGAGAAAATATCAACGGTCATCAGAAGTTATCTGAATGATGCTGGGGTTTCTGACAGTTCAAAAACAATCAGGAGAAGATTAGCAGATGTTAGACTAAGAGATAGAATTCCACGAAAATAACCTTATCTCAATTTTCAGCAGCGCTAAAAGGATTACAGTGGTCAAAGGAATACATTAGTTGGACAAATGATTAGTGGTCACAAGTTATATGGAGGAATGAAACTAAGATATCGTTATTCGGTAGTGATGGCCGAAAAAATGTAAGACGTAGAATAAGAGAAATGCTACATCCTGACTGCACCCAGGGAACTGTGAAGTACCCACATAGTTTTATGATTCGGTCATGCATATCGGCAAACAGTATTGGTCGTCTTCGTATCACCGATGGGACACTGAATGTCAGAAAATACATTGAAACCATTCTAGAACCCAAACTTCTACCTTCCATCTGGGATCTATTTACCAACAATGCTTCATTTATTTTTCAGTAAGATTCTGCTCCTTGCCACACAATAAAGTATTCGAAAGATGGGTATCGTTCTAAGATTATTGAGGAGTTGTGTTAGCTAAGAAACAGTCCTGATCTCAATGCTATCGAAAACTTGATACCATTTGAAAACTCTTGCCCAAATGAGGTACCCATTAAATAAAAAGGAACTAATTGAGGATATAATTGCTTCCTGGCATCATGTAATAACGAAAGAAGAGCTTAAAACTATTTTCTGCTCAATAAAACATCAATGTAAAGCTGTAATAAAAAAAATAAAGGCAACCCCACTAATTACCGATGACTCACTGCTATCATCAGTACCTAATGTATATCGATAGTTATTACCGCATAACTTTTTTTTTGCACTGCAAACATTAACATTTTGTTTTTTGTATTGAATTTAGAATCGAATTTCTTTAAAATGTTGTAAAAGACTTTGCATTTTGTCCAACGTAACATTTTCTATAAGCCTTTCCTTCAGCCTTTTTAACGCTTTTATAAGTTTCACTTGCATGTAACGGAATCTTGGAACTCGATTTTCACCCACTTAAAAAGGTCAGATTAATTCCAAATTTTGCACACTTGTCAAAGCTCGATGACAATACAATAATTTCAAAATTTTGTTCCATTGTCCTCATCACGATCGTCAGGAATCACGATAATCAGATTTGGTGACAATTAAATATATCACTTCCGGATTTGGCAACTTATTGCACATACAATTTTCAGATTTGGCGACTAATTCGATATACCATTTTCAGATTTGGCGACTAATTCCATATAACATTTCCAGATTTGGCGACTAAAAGAAAAAGGTGTAACCCTACAGCGAGTGTTTTTAATTAATACACTTGTGGTTTATAAGAATAAAACAAACAAACAAACAAAAAAGTGTTCTGTATGTGAGAAAGTGGAGAGTGGGTGTGTTATCAATTTCTTTCTATAATATAAACATTTTCTGAAAATGAAAATAAAAAAATAGGCTCGTGATGTGAAAAAAATCCTGACTGCTAAATATTTTTTATTTTTATAAAGCAATACGTTTAGAAGTGATGATACGAATTAACATTATAGCAATATGTTTAAAAGGTGAGAATACGATTGACACTTAATATTACCATGTTTTTATTAACTCGCTATCTTTAATGTCTGTCCGGGTGGAATTTTGTAATTGATTTTAAACTGTGTGACTTTCCGATGAGCTAGAGACTTGAAATTTGGACCATAGCTCAGAAGTGGATGATAATGCATGAAAATGTGAAAAAAGAACAAAAAAAAAACGAAAAGGAGGAAATTAATAATTTTTAGTCCGTCGTAAAAACATTGTATATTTAAAAAATTTTTAATTCGAACTTTTTCTTTTTAACACACTTATTTATTTGACCTGTTCTATAGAGACGGAATCTAATATAACGATACGGGACTCATACGAGGCCCCGTAAACGGAGAGAATAAATACACTTCAAACCGGTTAATTAATATCCATTGAAGAGCAAGACTATATAATTCCAGCTTCAAATATCAAACTCAAGGATAAATTCAATAATGAATAAACGATAGTTTAAATAACTAAAAAATACGCTTTTATTGTAGTTCGAACTAAAAAATGAAAAATAAATTATATTTTTAAAAAATACTGAAAAACACGCTTTTATACTGAATCGAACTAAAAAGTAAAAAAATAATTCTTATATTAAGAATTATTTTGAAAAATAAAGAAAAAAAAAACGAAAAGGTGGAATTTTTTATGTTTTTTAGTCCGTTGTAAAAACATGTGGTAGATTAATTTTTTTTTAATTGGAACTTTTTTTCTTCTTACCACACGTTTTATTTGTTTGACCTGTTCTTTTGAGACGGAATCTAATATAACGATTCGGGACTCACCCGAGACCCCGTAAACAGAGAGAATAAATACACTTCAGACCCTTTAATTAAAATCCATTGAAGAGCAAGACTTATTCCAGCAGCTATGTAATTCTGGCTTCAAATATCAAACTCAAGGATAAATTCAACAATGAAAAAATGACAGTTTAAAAAACTAAAAAAACACGCTTTTATTGTAGATCGAACTCAAAATGAAAAATAAATTATAATTCAAAAAAACTAAAGAACACGCTTTTATACTGAATCGAACTAAAAATTAAAAAAATAATTCTTAATATAAGAATAAAATGATGCACGAGAAAATTAATGTCATTGGGGTAAAAGCGTGGGGTGCAATTTCGGAATTGAAAGAAGTTAGAAACTATAACAATTGCTATATTTATAGAACACCCTTCGCTTTTACCCCAATGACATTAATTTTCTCGTTCATCATTTTATTCTTATATTAAGAATTATTTTTTTACTTTTTAGTTCGATTCAGTATAAAAGCGTGTTCTTTGGTTTTTTTAAATTATAATTTATTTATTCAAAGCAATCCATTGAATATAAATGAAACAGATCTAATACATGGAATATATAAATTGTAAATTTCAAATTGAAAAGAAACTCGTAAGAACTTACTTCTCTGGGATAGTTTGGGACTTCTGGTACTCGTGTACTCTCTCTTTATATATCATGGGATTTACTATCTTTCTAAACACGGGGGATGCATACCCTAGCGATCCTTTTCTCATCTTCCTTTTCCTTTTTTCTTTCATTTACAGAATTTTGTGTCAACCATAGATGCGTCCCCCCTTCCTCAAATTGAATAGTAGCTTCACTAAATATGGTACTTGCGCCAGTAAAAAACTAGTCACTCAACCAACATGATAGTAAAAAGGAAAACTATTAAAAACAGTTTGAAATATGTTAAATTTATGGATCATTCTTAATCCAATGAAAAAAAATAATTGAAATTGATAATAGTTCAGCGTTAAAACATAGTTCGATGCGTTTTCAAACATTAACAAATTTAAATAATCACCAAAATGAATTAGAGCAGCTATTCTCAAACTCTGGGGCGTGCCCCCTAGGGTTCATAAGCCTACGTGGGAGGCGTGAACTTATCGAAAAGTCGGGGGGGGGGAGAAAGATTATTTAAAAAAATTATTAATTTACTCAAAGGAAGCAAACTAAAATACACCCAGACATTATAAAAAAATATACGCATTTACACTGATATAATACACTTCTAAAAGTTGGCAGGAAAAGTAACGTTTTGCTAAAAGTAATTTACTTAAAATATCTGTTACTTAAAAGTAAGATACAAAATTGAATACTTGTCTTGATAATTTTTGTACTGTTTATATTTAAGGCTGTAGTGTAGCTTTATCGTCAAAGAACTTCATTATTGCATTCAATGTATTGTTAATATATTGGGGGGATGAAAATAGGATTGAGAAAATTGGGTCACAGTTATTGAAAGTGTGAGAAGCACTTGAATTAGAGAGAATTGTCAAAGTTGAACAAACGAGAGAAGATATTCATTATACTACTGATTATTTGCAATAAATAATTTCTAACAAGTATGTGATCTTTTTTACGTAAAATTCACTTTAATCTCCCTCATAAATAATTGTAAAGCAAGTAAGCACTTATTTTTCAACCGGACATGTGTATTATCAACCTATTTTTTGTTGCCAGAGCAAAATTATGTTTAGTTCTCTGTCGGGTAACTGTCTGCATTAGAGAATTTTCGGGAGAGTATTTTAATCTTGTATACACAGTGTTGAGAAAGGTTAATTTACTATAGGGGGAATATATATATATATATATATATATATATATATATATATAATTTATGTACAAAAATATATTTACATAATAGGATTTCTTAAATATATTTTAATCCCCTATTTACGATATTTTATTCATTTTTAGCAATTTTATGTGATTATCGAAGGAGTTTGTTGTTTAAATAATTAAATATTTAAGATTTGGAGCTTTATTGAGCACACATATGATCTCTTGAACAAGTTGAAGAATTAAAATTCAATTAAAAACTTACTAATTACTGGGTGAATATCAAAATTTATAGTTTCAAGAAGAGTTTTTAAGTTGATGAAGATATATATAGATCTGTCAAAAACTGATAATCATTTTAATAAATATAGTACCGAAAATCAACTTTCGTATTTTTTATTAGTCTAAAAAAACATCACAATTCAGTGTTCGTACAAAATCTCCTACTGTTAGTGAAGAACTTTTCATCTATTGGTTGGAGAAAGAAAGGTATTTATAAGACAATATATAAAAACCAAAACTTGCTATTTAATTTTTTTTTTCAAGAGAGAAGAGAAATGGATGGATTAATGAATGTTATAAGGAGCATTGTGAAACGAACAAAATGTAACTTAAACAGAGGAGAAATTGGAAGAAAAACCAGGTGGTGTATTTACATCGTGATTTACCCTTCAGTGATTTGCAGTTAAACTGCATATAAAAGTGCGTAGATTTTGGCAATTTTTAAAGGGTCATTTAACATTTAGTGCAGTATTTATTTAAAAACTGCCAAAACTGAATGAACAAAGGAAAGAAACTTTGATTAATAAACATATTCTTTAGCAAAATTTGAGTAATCTATGCAAAAAAAAATTAAGATAATTACAATAACATGCAGAATTTAAAAGCATTACGAGGTTTGAAAATTAATGCACAAAGGAATGTATTTTCTTATTAAAAACTCGAAACCTCAAATCGGTAAGCTTTTCTCTTTTAAAATACACCCAAAATCCTTGCTAAATTAGTTGCAATTCCCCCCCCCCCCCTCGGCATATCAAGCACTGGCGATTTGAAGTTTTTTTATTATTTTTTTTTATATACTGTATTATCCTATTGTGTATTTTAGTAAGATGATGCTGCCATCTTTAGCTCATTTTTGTAACTAAATTTAATGCTTCTACAGAGGGATTATTTTTTTCCCCACTTGATTTAACAATAGTAAAATTATGAACCGTCGAGAGAATCTCTATTTAGAAACAATTTAAAATTTGAAGTTTCAAAGTAGCATCGAAATTTTTTTCATAAATCAGATATTTCCTAAGTACTGGCGTAAAACTGAAATTTTCAGAGGAAAATTTGTTTCTCACCTCGAGAAAACATGTTTCCCCCTTCAGAAATAAAGAGAAAAATAAACACAAACTATCAACATCTATTTTTCCGTCTCAAGAGATTCAAACCAGAAGTAATATTCTATCAAATTTTAGCAATGATGAATAAATACTTAAGTTTTTTCTGTTAAAAAGTATTCGTAAAGCGATCATGTTTTAGAGCGCCCTCTATATATTTTGTTTACAATAGAATTTTATACAGATAAAAAGTATTAGAGAATATTGAAAAAATTTTCGAACTTATTTATTTCTTACTACATGATCCGCAAACAATAGAAAAGCAACCAGTAAAAGCATGAAGGAACTGGAATAAAAGTTTGAACTATAATAATTAAAACAACAATTTTCGTTCATTTAAATATGAAAACCATTTTACTTAGCCAAGGAAGAGTTTTAACATAGCTAATTCAGGCGAATGAAGCTAGCTATTATAAAATGAATATGCTCCTTGTTAAAAATATTCTGGATAAAACAAGTAAACTGAAATTATGATCTGATTAAATTTTTCTGTCTTCCCTCTTCATTTACATTCTTAGAATAAATTTAACTAAATCTAAACTATTTCCTCCTCAGTCGGTACATACACAGAGGTCCCCCCCCCCCATTTTATTTGAAAAACTAAAGTGCTTAGGTATACCAGTTTTCTTTTCTTTGTGCATTTTACTGCGTCAAGGACCAAGACGTTAAAGTTATTGAACGTAATGCATTGTTAGAAGTTTTAGTTCCATTGAAAGAAGAGTTTCATCATCTTTAAAAACTTTCAAATATTGTTATTTGAGGATGCAAGAGGAACAACAAAATGGAGGGGGAAGAAATAAATAAATGGTTTAAAAATTAGCAGGGGGATTGTGTCGATGCTAATTTCGTGTACTCATACCGCATTTGTTGGAGAGGACTTTTAAAATTTGTTCAGTTTTTGAATAAACTCGCACAATGTATTTATCATTTTCTTTGAAACCTACATTGTTGACATTTGTAATAATTAATTTCGTTTCCATTTGAATCTTTCATCAAAATAGTTACATAGTTAAAAAGGTTTAATTCATATTTTAATTAAATAGTATGCAGTTCATTTATATTGCTCCAAAGAAGAATTTCAGTTTCGCTTTCTCTTTATCGAACTATAATCAAAATTTAAGCGAAGAATGTGTTAGTATCAAAAAATACAATTATTATCGATAAGCCACTAATAAAAGCCATTTTCTCCTTGTGAAATAAGGATTCGTTCGAACTGACGTACTTTACAGCTCAAGAAACAGCATTTGTCCTTAAGACTGGATATTCTACACCTGGTCCTGTAAAACAGTGCTTCTCAGCCTTTTTATCGACGCAGACCGTATGATAATTTTACCGTGGTCCGCACAGAGGAAGGGGAGGGAGTTGATTGTTTATATTTTAGATAGTTTTGATATAATCAATTTAATTCTATTTAAATATGCCTTCAGAATAAAATACAACTAGACCTAAAAATGAATATAAATCGATTTAATGGGTGGAATGTAAAGTGATTTCCATGGGAAGTCGGCCGAACCCGAAAGAAATACTCGATAGCAAATAAAATGGAAATAATTTAATGTTCACTGATCGACCCGATGCCATTTAATCCATGAACTGGCACAGGTCCGTGGCTCGGGGGTTGGGGACCAATGTTGTAACACAACGGGAATCTTTGCATACCTTTATCTCTCAAATCTTTCAAGGTTTTAAATATTTGCCTAATGTATCCAGTGGGTTGCGTGGCAGGAGAGGACACATAACATTTCGTGGGCTGAGCGGACACTTTCAAACTCATCGTGGTTTGAGCGGACACATTCCCCCCCCCCTCCCATCTTAGAACAGATTCGATTACCGAATTACAAGGATACATACATTTTTGCCAATCAAATTTAATTACTTGTATTAAATTGTTAAGATATTAGAGTGCGAATACATTTTAAACATAGCGAAATGTAATAGAAATAAAAACTTTCAGAGAAATATTTAAAAATTAATAGTAAGTAACAATATAATGAAGGGTATGTGTGTGAACGAATTTCAGGAATTTTGTGGAAAACTGTATTTTAGAGTCAAATAAATATTAGGACAGGTGCAATAGCCATACAATTAATTAGTTTCATGAAAGGAAGTAAAAATAAATACTAGAAGTAAAATACGCAAAATGCAAGGTTAGTTAGTATTTATTTACTTGTATTTATTTTTCTTTTATCTATTTGCATCTTGCGTATTTTACTTCTAGTATTTATTTTTACTACCTTTCATGAAACTAATTAATTGTATGGCTATTGCACCTGTTCTAATATTTATTTGACTCTAAAATACAGTTTTCCACAAAATTCCTGAAATTCGTTCATACCTTTCATTATATTGTTACTTACTATTAATTTTTAAATATTTATCTGAAAGTTTTTATTTCTATTACATTTTGCTATGTTTAAAATGTATTCGCACTATAACATCTCAGCAATTTAATACAAGTAATTAAATTTGATTGGCAAAAATGTATTTATCCTTGTAATTCGGTAATCGAATCTGTTCTAAGATGGGGGGGGGGAGAAATGTGTCCGCTCAGACCACGATGAGTTTCAAAGTGTCCGCTCAGCCCACGAAATGTTATGTGTCCGCTCCTGCCACGCCACCATCCAGTGGAAGTTAAGAACAGTGCAGTAATTTAGATGCTACCCCTCGTCATTTGATACTCTTTATGAAGTGCGTATTGATAAATTGATGCAACGATAATAAAAATTTAAAAAATTTTTATTGTAGAACAATTTTGCAGTATCAGAAAAAGCATATGCTTATTTTATAACATTTGTTTGTTGTTAAATATGTTACATAAGCAATTCAGCTAAATCGCCGTACTGTTTTATCTACTGTCTAATTAGGCCCCAATCAAGAACTTCCATTAGATACACTAAAATGAATTGTCTTAAAAAATCTAATTACTTCGTAAATTAAATTTTAAATTATCTACTTTAACAATTGTAAAATCCGAGTAATTCGCCCCTTTTTCAGAGAATAAACCCCCCATATATTTGAATTCTGATTTCCAGTACATTCCTGGGGAAAAAATCCAGTGCTTTCTATTTTTTAATAGATTTCTCGAGCGATACTTATACTCTTATAAGATTTCTTTTGCTCTAAAATGCATTGATACTCATCGAGGTAAAGTTTCATTTATTGCGTAAATTCTTATTTGACAAATAAGTTTTTCAAGGATAAATCCGGTTTGAAATAATTTTAAGATTTTATTTTGAGCCTTTTAAAGCCAACTTCGAATGGAATGTTTTCTATATTGTAGACAACAATTTTTAAATTTTTTAAAATTCTCTCTTAATTTGCGAGATGTTTCATTTAGAGAAAATGGACATATTTTCAGGATTAGATGGTAGAGTCTTAAGATATACAAATTAGAAAAATTAATGCACATTCTTATCGAGTAAAGGCGATATTAAAAACAAAGATATTCAAACAGATATCTCATGTAAATATCTTATAGATGCTTTCATTTTAGTAGTTTTAAATGTAGCTAAAATAATTTAAAAAATCCCTGAAATAAAAATATTAACAGGAAAAAAAACAATGTTGATGGAAATAAAAAAATTTCTTTTTTAGAATTTGAACTTATTCACGCTTTTTCTTGATATAGAATAAACGACAAAAAATAACATCTGAATTTATTTTTCTTGCTTGAAAATAATTTACTGCCTCTTGAAAACGGTGAACATTATTAGGACATTTTTTTATTGGAATTACATTAGCTAATTTATTTCCCATCTTAAACAGTAAATGATTTCGATGTTTTTGATATTAATGTACAGGCGTAGCTATAGTACTTAGGGGCCCTGTTTTAAAATTTCTTGGTTGGCTCTTTTAGAGGGGTCTAACAATTTATGAAATTTTCTTACCCATGTTTGGGCCCCTGAACAGCCGTGTTAATGATACGCCCTTCCTGAAACTTGGGGAGCGGCCGTATCGTTGATACTGCTGTAGCTACGCCCCTGTATTAATGTCAAGATTTGAATCCCATCTGCCTTGAACACTGAATCAAATCATTGACATGAAAGATCATAATTTTAAATCATAAATCATAATTAGGGGAATGAAACTAGATTTTTCTAGTTTTTATTCCCCTGCTTGAGTTTCATCAGCCGTAACAACGTACATTTTCGAGGATTTTAAATATATATTATAAAACATTCTATTCTTTCTTATTTTTGACTAGTATTGAAATATCAAAAATTAATAGCGAAAAACAGATTTTTAGGTGATATTTTCTTGCATTTCATTGCGATAATGAATCCAACATTTAACAGTTTTGACACGTTTTTTTTATATGAAAATGTCTTCTAAAATGTAAAAATCGTCAACTGGGACTCAAACATATGTTTTAGAATTTTTTAGTTTATTTTTGATATTTTTAACAAATGAACAAAACACGCAGATACACTGTCTAGATGTAGTAATCGGTTTTGAATTCATAAATAAGAATGAGCTCGATGCGTTTTATACATATACACAAAATTTATTACGTATTAAACTCCTCGAAGATCCTTAGATTAACCTATTAAAAGCAATTTTACTGCGTTCCGTACGGATAAGGTAAGTATTTTAAAATGAAACTTAGAGAAGTTTGATAAGAAGATTTATATTAACTTCAATGACTTTAGAAATCGTATTAGACTTTCCTGTTTTAGCTATTTTGGAATTTTTGTGCAAGTTATCTGTAACCCTTCCATTTAATGTTTACAACTAAATTAATTACAAATGCAGATCAATTATGTGATTTCAATTTTCTAAATTTCAGGACTTGCAACAGAGTGTTGAATTTAAAATTTACAAATACCAGTAACACAAAAATAAATAAAATGAGAAATAAAATCTTGCATTAAAATGTGTATATTTAGTAGAAGAATGGCAGTTCAACCTTCGCAACCAGCCTTAGCAAAAATTCGAAGAAAAAATTATAAACTATACATCCTAAAAAAAATTTTTAATCGAACTTTTTAAAAAGAAACTTCTTTGCTTGATACTAATTTAATAATTCATTTCATATCTGCGAATACATTAAACAATAAAGATCTAAAAAAGTTGTACAGAGTAATACTTAACGTTCATAAATCACTTTGACCTTGAATCAGTTTTCTATTATGCGATTAGATTCTTAAAATTAAAGCTAATTTTTGATACTCAAACTTATTAATGTCAGGAGATTTTGAAGAGAAACGCGAAATATCGATATTTTGCAAATATGCTCAATTCAATAAAATCATGTTCCCCATGTTGAATATACTTTCAATGCTTTGTGATAAAAATCGACTTTGTCACAAAAGTGAACATCAAATGACAAAATGTCTTCACAAAGCTCCCAAAACATATGTTTTATTACTTTTTTCATGTACTTATTTATAGTAGATTTTGATTCACACACCTGTATGAGCGCACGTGTGTGTAGTTGGTCTTTTTCCTAAGAATGGTAATTCCTATTTTTTTTTTTTTTTTTTTTTTTTTCATTTTAAGGGGAAAAAAGGGAATTTCTCTGATTATCTCCTTCCTTTCTGTGCAAAACAGCTGATTTTAAGATAAAATAAATATAATCACGAACGTTTTCCATGGAGGACACTAAATTTTTATGGCATAAATTATTTTCCATTTTGCGGTTTATTCCTTATTATTTCCTCAAGGTTGCACAGAAATAGTGAACGTGAAATTTGTAAAAGCTTAAATTTATTTTTGAGTCATAAATATAAATACAGAATGTGAAACCTTTTTAAATAGTCATCACATAATTGGTTAGTCAAGTAACGAAATGACTATATAAGTCGTTAAATAAATTAAGAACTAATAACTACACTAGATGATAGTTATACTTATTTGAACAAGGTGTATATGCTCAGTAAACAGAGCTATACAGACATCACAGGTGCCCACTACTTATACACTACTGCTGTCCACCTTGTCCACTACTTATATAACCATACAATCACTTATTGTCTGACAAAAGTTAATCATTTGTATATTCTGTCATAAGGTATGTACGTATGCAATATCGTCCTTTTCGGATAACTCCTTTATATAGTGTTCCTTTTGTATCACCGTTCATATGTACATATATAGTTTGGCTGACCTTAAATTTGGTTAAATCCCAATAGAAAAAACAGCCATCTCAGTCTATGTTTAGACCCTGCAGCAACCCTCATCCCCCCCCCCCAAATTGTCGCGTGTGCGTGTGGCGAGATGTTGCACAGTATCTTCTTTCGCCTAATGCTTAAAGTAAATTAACTAAGCCCTGGTTTTTCGACTCTCTGCTATTTTTCTTGCAACGACTAAAACAGTGGTCTTCAAAATGTGTTCCACGGAACCTTGAGCTTCCACAAGGCATACCCAGGGGTTCCACGAGTCACAATAAAAAAAAAATTGAGAAGAAATAAGTATGTATGTGTTACCGGCAAAGTTTGAAATGCCGGCATTCTATAGAATGCCGGACGTTTTTAGGCAAAGTATGAAATATGAGATTTATTACATACTTCGCCAAGGCATTGTATAGAATGCCTAAATCTATTTAGACAAAGTATGAAAAAAGGTCGTGATAAGGATATTATATCAATGACTTACATTATAAAATGATTTTACATAAAATATAAAGTGATTTCCATGGAAAGTTTTATTTGGAAAGTTAAGTTTTATGTCTTGCCAAATGACAATATTAGAAATGAATCTGAGATTTATTCCGTACTTTGTCGGTTTTTCATTAGGCATTCTATAGAATGCCTAGGCAATGTGTGAAATAGGAATCGTTTTCATTCATTGCCGGCTAGATTTAGGCATTGTATAGAATGCCTAGGAATGCAGGATTTCATACTTTGAAGGTAACATATATATTAAGTAAAATGAAAATTATTTGCTATTAATTATTTTAGTAAAAAAATGCTAATTATTTATTCAATAATTAATTTTTTACTGTTTTTTGTTCCCGAAAATCTACAAAAGATCTACAAATCTACAAATATGTTGGGTGGCGTATTGGAATCTGATACGTGAATGGTTGACTTTAGACCCTGGACTCCCCCCCCCCCCCCCGAAAAATTTCTGTGTGCGCTACTGGTGTACACTGCTTTTGCCAAAATTTCAAAATAATTTCATACTGGCTGATTTTTTTTCTCTATTGATGAAATGTAGGTTGTTGTAACCTATATGCCATTGTCACGAACTCGTGGCCGGCGTGTCATGAGCTCGAGCTCTAGTACCAATGAAGATCCTCCGTGTAGAGGGGTAAATGCTTGTTAAATCTGTCGAGGCTCAAAATTCTCGAGTGGAAGTTCAGAGAGGGGTATGCCAGCTCAGGTGTCGTCCTCGTCACTTGACCATGGTTCAAAATGACGAGGTCCGTCACCCAAAGCCCTCGTGTTGTTTTATTATAAGATATTAACGCTCACTACTGGCGAAGAGCCATTGGATCCAGAAGCTGTTCTGTAATTTCGTATGTTCCTTTTTGTAGGAAATTAATACTTCACTTGTATTACCGTAAATTCCGGAGTAGCACTTTTAACACAAAAAATAAGATCGGAATTTATGGGTGTGAGTTATTCGCCAGGTATAAAAATGATAGCTTTAAAAACAAAAAATAGGGAAGGTGAACGTAAAAAAATTAGACCCTTGCATATTTCGAAATACTGTTTACTTTAAAGAAACGACATATATACCTTTTTTGAAAAGAGGTTTTAGTTCTAAAGAAGTGTACTATTTTTTTAAAGCCTGGGATAATTCACGGAATAAAAGACTTCAAAATAATAAGAGCTTCGCACACGTGCATTTCAGATTTCTTTGTAAAAAAGGGGGCGTTATACGGCGAATATACCCACAAATTAAAAAAAGGAGCTTCAAAGATAGGTTATACGCCGGATTTTACGGTATATATTTGAACTAAGTTTCAACTCGCATATTGCGTACATTATCGTTGATAATATACGCAATATTATCAACGTTACGCAACTTCTAATAATTGAAATCATTTATGAAAAACATGTTATTTAACTGGGGAAGCATTTGGATTTAAATGCATCGAACAAAACTTTGTCTCACTGGGTTACTTTTTAAAATTCTCTTTGGCGTTTACTCGTTGTTACCTATCAACTTTTGCTAAGCAGAAGCATTATTTTTGAACTTGAAAGCAAGAGCCGTGAATAGAAATATTAAATTCTATCTCTTTTTACTTCGGCATTTCGCAATAAATCAATAAAGGACCTTCAGTTTATCGCGGAAAGAAAGATCATCGTACAAATAAAAATTTCAACCTTGAAAATATCTTAAAATAGAAAGAATAAAAAGAGTAAGACGTAAGACGCGCGAAAACATATTGCACTCAGTCACCAAAAGACAAAAAAAAAAAAAAAAATGCCGGAAGCACAGTGTGAAGAAAACTGGGTGGATAAGGGGAGGGAAGAGAGAGAGAGAGGAGGGTGGAAAATGATAACAAAGGCGCCAAAATTATTCCAGATAAGAAAGCGGCTGCACCTTATGAATGAGTGACTGAAAAAGCTTAAAGAGAAATGTGCTCAAGAAAGCATAATTATTGGGTTAGTGTAAAAAGCAATTTTCGTTTTTGAAATGAAATAACACAGCATTTATTTTCTTGCTGCTTTTATTTTTTTCAAAAGCACATGCAACTGATTTTTCAATTGTGGTCTGTATACCTGTGAAGTTTTTTTTTTTTTTAATTTTCTTGGAAACATACCGATATTAGTGAGAAAAGAATTCTTCCGATCCCCACGGTTTAAAAATTAATTATTTGAAATTACCTAAATTTCAGTAAGTTTGAGTATTTCCGAGAGAGAACGTTGACCCACGTTCTAAGATAATTGTCAGTTTCTTTTCAATGAAAACCTCTTAAAAGAAATTAAGGAGGAACTATATACTTATAGTCATTTTGAATGGGGAATTTTTTTATTTAATTTTTTTATACATGCATTACTTTTATCCATATATGTTAAATAATTACCAAAATATTTTTTTCCCAGAATTCGAAAATTCGCATAATAAAATTCTTCATATAGGAAATTCAATTACTAAAAGAGTATTCTTCACATCGTATATATATACTTATTCAAAATTATCATTAAATTATATTTCAATATAAAAATTTAACCATATTTACATGTAATCACTATTTGTCTTTGTCAACATGCGTCGATACGTTTAAAATGAGATTTTCAATTATTTATTTCATTTAAATAAGTAACAATTAAGCATTGTGATTATTTTTCGGTATTAAGTTTTTGTATGGATAGACTTAAAGAAATTTCAAACTACAATGTATTTATACTAACTTATATTTATTCTTCAAAACGTAAAACTTCATATCTTGTCAAAGTCCAATTCTTCAGAGGTAATAAATTGTGATACGATATATAGTCATTAATTACGGAAAGAGACATATTTTCCTGCTTATTAGTTCTTTAAAGGAACGCATAACTTTTTATATATTTTTTTATAATATTCACTTTCATATTTTTAAAGCTTTGTGTGTGTAAGAACTGCCAATCAAGGATTTTCAAAAAATCAAGTAATACATTGAATATGCAACATTTTTGCATTTCTGTACGGGAAAATTCATAAGAATTTAAAATCCTATTTAAATTTCACATTAATAACATATTTTACTAATTTTTTTGCACAAACTCGTAATTAATATCCTATCAGCTATTTGATAATTTCCAACACTGCAACTTTGATGAAGAAACTGTAAAGAAACAAATAATAATTTGTTTTGTTTCTAGTGAATTTATTTTGCTTCTCTCATTATGCTATGGAGAGCTCTGTGAAATGTATCGAGAATAGTTAATTATTCCATAATTAAATTCAAATTATTAAAAAAGGGATTTTTTGAGAGCGAAGAGAAGTTTGAGTAGAGAATTTAATATTTGAAGATTATATTCTCTTTGCTTATATGTATATAAGTGGCATTTGAAAAATATTTTTTTTTAAATTATTTTTCTTAGCAAATTTTTTTTCTAAAAATTTCAAAAAGCTTCGGCCTATTTAATTAATGTCGAAAAGAAAATATATATCATTGTAATTTTAAAGAATGAGAAATTCCTTATGAAGATCAAATGATTGAAATTGCAACATATCGCAAGAATAACTAGGTTTACGAACTCATCCAATAATAACCAAGAGCACTTAAGTATACTGTAGAAACATTATTTATTTTTCGTCTATTATACTGAATATTCCAAAGGAATGAATACTACGGAAAGGTAAATTGTACAAAACTCTTATTTTTATAATACACAATTCAAAAAGACCATCACGTTAAATAGATTTCAGAAAATATTAAACAATTCATTCCGAAAATATTATTCAGTACGAATAAATTTTAGCTGCATTAAATAGCTTAAAAGAATAAAGTAAAAAGCTATGACGTACGTAACTTCGTAAAAATTATTTGAAAAGCTAGGGAAATTCAGAAATGCAGTAAAAATGATTATATAGTATAATGAAAAGAGTAATTCTAACTTGCGAGAATATTTATTCAATTTTCTCTTTCGTTTGTAACAGTCCCTTTAGATTAATTCGTGATAATTAAATATTTAATCCAATTTAAAATTCCATTTTCGAAGATTAAAATAATACCATTTTAATTTTTATTTAATTAATGCTTTTTTTAAGTTTTCGTTAGATATTTAAAATGTTTAATGGGTGCTAGAGAATTGTTATAGCTTAAAGTCAGAGATTACATGAGTAATTAATGAAAATACTCTTCAAAGATGCTATTTATTTACAATAATGAAACATTTTCGATAACCTCTTAATTGAATTTTTGCATATTTATCGTACAATGCACTCGGATATGAATTATTTTATTTAAAAGCCATCATTTTCCCTTTCTAATCTTCTAGATATTTTTTATTTTTTTAAAATTTCGTTAAGGGCCGCATTAGCACCCAAAGAAGTCGCGAGAGAGGTAATAGTTTTAGGCAATGTATATATATAAAATACATCAATGCTGATATTAATTATTTTCATGGAATTTATAATTGTGTAACAAAAGCTACGACACTCACACACCATGAAATTAGAGGGGTATTTTTTTATTGTTTTTTAAGAAACTAATGTTTCGATATTTGGTTCGATGCAAGTACACTGAAGGGGGGGGGGAAATCCCACCTCCAAAAAAAACTATTGTAGAGTAATGAAATTTGGACAATGCAATTGTCTAGTTAACATGTTTATTGATTAAATTTTCAAGATCACAGGTTAATTTGAGCTCAAGAAAATACATTTCAAATGCGAAATGCTGTTACATTAATAGCCGGTGTAGGATCCAGAATTTTGAATGCAATGACCTGCAAGTGTGCATGCATTGTCATCTAGGTGCCGAATGTCACTTTGTGGTATTAAATTCTATGCTTGTTGTGTCAGTACTGGGACGCGGTCAGTGCTGGCTGGGAATGATGCTAGAGTTGTCATCCAATGATATCCCATACGTGTTCAATTGGAGACATATCTGGTGATCTTGCAGGCCAAGATAACATGTCAACATTCTATAGAGCACGTGGCGTTACAACAGAGGTGTGAGGGCAAGTGTTATCCTGTTGGAAAACTCCTTCATGAATGGCAATAGTATAGGTTGAATTACCAGACTGACATACAAATTTGCGATTGATGTGTTTGGGATGACCACGAGAGGGCTCTTGCTGTCATGGAAAATTGTTCTCCAGACCATGACTTCAGGTGTAGACCCAATGTGTCTGGGCCACAGACAGTTTGGTTACAGACGTTCACCTGGCCTCTTTCTGACCAACCAAGGCAGAACCTGCTTTCATCAGAAAACACAACAGATCTCCACTCCATCCTCCAATGAGCTGTGGCTTGACATCACTGGCGTCGCAAACGGCAATGGCTTGGAGTCAATGGCATACACGCTACAGGGCCCCTGGTTCGGAAATGTCCTTGAAGTAATCGATTTCTAACAGTTCGTTGTGTCACTATGGTACCAATTACAGATGCAGTTCAATGCGCCACAGCCATACACCGAATACGCCGGTCTTCCCTCTCAGTAGTGCCACGTGGTCGCTCGGAATTCTGACTTCTTGAGGCAGTACCATCCCTTGACCACTGCTCCCAATAATCATGCACAGTGGATACATTCCGGCCAAGTCTTTCAGCAATATCGTAGAAAGAAATCCCACCTTCTCGTAACCCTATTACACGACCTCGTTCGAACTCGGTGATCATTTGATACTGGCTTCTTCGTCTTCTTAAAGGTATTCTTAGCTAAAATCAACTCAATACGTCAAATTTCACAGACAAATAACGCTCACGACTTGACGGCACACATTTAAAACAACACTGATTTGCAAGTTTTGAGTGGCGCTACCAGCGCTACACTTAAGCGCGAAGCACAAAATTTGAATCGATGTCATCTTTCAGATGTATAAATACGCCTATACCAAATTTCATTTATCTAACACAAGTCCTTCTTGGTGTTGGGATTTTTTTCCCGTCAGTGTAATTGCAATTCTCATTTAGTTTTGTTATCTGCTGAAAGATATTTAGGTTTTAGCGTACTTTGGGTAAGCATAACTTCAACCTTTTGAAATTAGCTGCTCTAAATGTAGATGCTTCTAAATGACGATGACTTAAAGAAGCTTGGTTGAGAGGGATATTTTCCTCTAAGAGAAAATATACTTTGTCGTGATAAATATCCTCGTGCTCACGTTGAGGGGATCTCGCTGATCATTGAGATTCAGAAGTCATTAAATCTGACTTGAAAGGATAAAAACTGATAGTCACTATAATTTATTTTTTATTAATTTTATCATTAGATCCAAGTACGGATATGCAGACAAGACAACTGAATAATAAATAATGGTTACTTATCTATAATGAGATGCAACGTCTGAAACTCGCCGAAGAGAAATCGTCCAATATCTTCTAATAGCAACAATATTTCAGGAACACTGGCGTCGCTTATTGTCCGCATTTATATATTCTGTCTATAAAACCCAGTTAGAGAGGATAGACATTGAGGATAGCCCATTGGTGCAACCTTACTGAATTCTATGAAAGAATCGCGAATAAAATTTTGTTTAAAGTTAGATGTCAAACTGCAACACAATGGATTCCCTTTTAAACTTGTGAATTATATCCTCCCCTCAGATTATCTCCCCGTCTACCGTTAAATGTTTCTGGACGTGTAGGTGGATTTGAATAATCGTAAGACATCATTGCAAATCACTATATTTATTGATGCGTATTAATCACAGAAGGATATAATATCACAATTCAAATTTAAGAGAAATCAAATAGTGGAGTATGAGAAGGAGTTACTACTAGCGGAACCACGGAATCGCGACTGAATCCACGAAAGATCAAACACGTACAATTACAGCTAAAATACGTACACGTATTCACAATATTCTAAATCACTAACCTTATCTTTCTAACATCGGCTGTTCCGTCGTGATGATGAATTCCTTACTGGCTGGATAGGATACTGGAGAAGGATCCACACTCGGTAATACGGGATCTTTTCCAATTTCAATCTACTGCTCCCCGGCGTAGCTCGTCACGTAACTGCTATCTACTACTGTCAGCCACTGCGTGTTGATCTACCGATGCTTCAATTCATTTGACTTCACTCTTCTAACTCTTCACTTTACTTTTTTTTGTTAACTCGTGAAACCCGAACTTATATAATATATCTCATTTGCATAAATCACGCTTTGGCTCCCGGTGGAGATTGGTAATACATACAAGGAACATACTTTAAGGAAATATTGAGGAGGTTAGTGGAAACCGTATAGATCCGTCACAAACTAACAGGTAATATGTCTATTACCCTCAAAAGTGAAGTCGTAAGTATAAGCTCTCACTAGCGTATGAGCGGAAAATAATGTATAAGATAGGGCGAAGTGGGCCTATTTTTCGGCCACCCCGCATTTTTTTTCAAATTTTGACAAGCTAGTTTCTTAAGTCACAATTAAGAATATGATTTACGAAAATCCCATTGAGTCTGATAAATATATGGTAGGCAGATTGTCGGATGTTGCTGGAAATGTGTATGCGTAAATACATGCACCGCAGTTATTAATCTTATATCGTTGTTGGCGGTCACTCTTTCGAATATCTATTATGTATAAAAGTTTTGATCTCTCGCACACACACAATTAAAATATTCACCATTTTCATTGAATTTATCTGTATTTTTTCTCGTATCTGTTATTACTTGCTGCATGAAAGTAATGGCATGTAAATATCTCCGTATTAAAATTCTTATAATTGAGTTGCTCATTTCGATCAACCTCTATCTGCCAGATATTTTTGGAACACCCTGAACATATATGTATAATTTAGATACTCTGTTGTGATGATTTACAAACGTGTATTTGAAGGGGGAAAAGTATCTTGTTAGTTGTAATGTTGACTGGAATTTTTACTATTTTACTAAAATTTATTACAAAAGATTCTAAGTGTTTTTTTTTTTTTTTTTTTTTTTTTTTTTTTTTTTTTTTTTTGCATGGATTAATTAAACATCAACTTGTTTCAATCTCATAACTTTAATACTTTGACAGGAAACGAAAATATTGAACATGTAAGATGAAGGTTAGATTCTTGTATTTTTCTTAATGCAGTAGATTCACAACGCTCTAGGTAAAATTATTTGTTTATTAAATAAATTTCGCTTTGGGAAACTTACAAATGCTTTAGGTAAACTGTTTTACAGGTATATTTTAGAAAACAATACTTCAACCATTCTCATTCTTTTGGAATATTTACTTTTTGTTCCGTACATTCGGAATGAATTTATTATTTTCTAAGAAGATAATGCTATTATTCCTCATTTTTCGGACAATGAGGAGGCTATTTAAAATACGATTGTAAAAAAAAAATTCAGGTACTCGTATATGCATAAAATATACAATTAATGTAATAAAAATTTTAAAAAAACTTCCTCAACTTTAAACATCCTTATGTTTAAAATAAGTTTTAAAAATTTAAACTAGGGCAGCCTTGAAAGCAATTATATAAAGAAAGAGCTTAGCGCGAAGCACACTTATCTCTCTTATGTAATACATACAAAAGATTTCTTTAACTTACGATAATAAGCATAGAAAAACTGACTCGTTATGAATGTGAGAAAGTAATAATTGTAAAAGAAATACTCGAGGACAATTTCTTTTTTATTATTTGTATACATCTTAAGAAGAGATAGGACTCGATTTTACTGATACACATAAAAATATTTTGTCCTTACACAGTGCCGGCTTAAGACAAGTTAGCTTTTATTTATAACAATCTTTCTTTTTCAGCTTTTATATCTAACATTTTTTTCCCAAGTAGAGCACTAAATCTCGAAACACAGCATTACACTTCAAAATAATTATTTCTTTCAATATGAGAAGGTTTAAAAAAATTCTTTCAGTTAATTGATACCAGAAAAATTTTCTTTTTAGAAACATTGCATTCAAAACTTTCTCTTCTAAAAGAGTAGCTTCTTAAGTTACAAAGAGAAATATCAATCAACGTTTAAGGCTAGAAATTTTGAAAGTGTACTCTTAAACGAATCACAACAACCTCTTTATCTCAAATGACGCACTTCTATTTTATCTAAAGCTTCTTTGTATATCAAATGACAGAATTTTAGTTTAACGGAAGGGTCATTAAAGCACTCAGATGTTTCAAAAATTTATTTACTAATCCAAAAGATAATTCCCTTCTCTCCACGATTCTTGGAGCAAAAAAAAACAAAAAAAAAATTATATATATTAAATTCAAAAATTACCGAGATATTGCAAAATCACGTGTTTTTAATTTATATTTATACAAGTACAATATAGGCGTCCTACGTAAAACACGGTACAGTAGAACGTCGTTTATCCGAACGTTTATTATCCAGAGAGTCAAATGTCCGAACCAAAGTCCGTATACGTTTTCGAATAGTGCAATGCTCAATAGTTGTTTCGCATGAGGCCAAAAAGTGACGGGAAAACTCAAAGTGAGGGATATTTCGGGAATTTCAGAGTTGTGTGATTTGGTAAACATCTGCGCGGAAATTAGGTCAGTTTGTTTCCGAGTGAGGGGGTTATACGTGCTCTTTTGTTGAGTTGCTGTTGTAGAAACCTGGGTGCAAAAGACAATGGATTCTAAATGTTGACGAGATTGTGACTTCCGTGCAAGAAAGTCTGACCCTGTCGACGATGAAACGGATGAAGACGAGAGCAACAACAACGAAAGTAGCAAGGGTGCATCAAATGTTGACGCGTTTCTGCGTTAGAGACAGCTATGGAGTGGTACAAACAACCATGAGAGTGCTGTCCTACTCGTACTGCTGCTCAAGAGAATCGGAGACCTTCCAATGAAAACACGAAGGTATACAATGGTACAGCGAAAATAAGAGATTATATTTCACAATAAAAGTAAAATTGCGACATTTTGCACCTATTTTGCTTTTTCTTCAAGCACGTTTCCCGTATGTAATGATTTTCAATATTTGTATAGTGCCCAGCATCATATACTGCATGGATCACATTCGGTTTTCGATTATCCAAACGGTGTCCGGTCCCAATTTTGATTCGGATAAATGACGTTTTACTGTACTTGTAAAACACGGTTTCGATATTTCACGGAACAAAATTTGTGATTATTATAAAACGGATTCGATATTACATGGCCAAAACTTGAATTTAATATTACATTGTTTTGATGCAATACGATTTTAAGCAATTGAATATCATTTTTGTTCAATAAGTGTAATTCCTAACTGGATTTTTTTTCCAGTTGCATTCAATAAGGGGAACTTAAACTTTTTAATGCTATAGAAAATCTCTGATTTTCTTTTTGATAGTATGTGCTGAAAATGTATTCTTGTTTGTCTTTGAGATGGTAACGTTAGCTATAAAATTGTATTTCATTTTTCTATTATTATAAAAATGTTTTAAACTACTAAAAAGCAATGACAGACCCGTAAAACTAAAGTCTTTATTTTCTAAACTATATTGAAACTAGAAACATTCGAGTACAACCATACTGTTACCATACCAAGTGAACTAATCGTAAGGTAACAGTAGTTAGTCTAAGCATCTCAGAGTAGAAGCAAAACTATGTTCTAACAAAGGAGAGCGCCATCTGGCGACATTAAACAGGAGCTAAATTATAATGTGCGGACGTAACATTTAATAATAATAATTATTATTTGTATATATTTTCAATTTTTGTATTTGATATTTTTGTTTTGATTAAATACTTGAAGTTACTTGTATATTCTATTGGAACGAAATTCCAGCTATCATAATATTTTACCCCTTAAGAATTCATTCCGTTATAACACGGTACACATTGCTTGATTTACATTATTTCATTCGTATAACACGGTTTTGATAAAACACGGTACATATTACCCTATTTTATGTTATGTACATGTATAATTAATTTAATAAAAAAATTAAATTAAAGTTAAATTAAATAAAGTCTCGTGCGTACAACACGGTTTTGATATAGGGTGGGAAGAACTGACAGTTTTTCGAGGAACACCTGTATTTTCGCTATTTTTTTAAATATATATGTTACCCTTTTTAAAAGAGCAGAAGTTCTAACTTTTAAAGCCATTTAAGAAAACCCCTTTAAAGAGTATCTTATTTACTTATACCTATCTCCATTAAAAGCTTTAACTTTTTCTTTCGTATTGGATTACTCCCCTGAAAGTTATTTTTTAACGATCTGATGAACTATAAGAAAAAGATGTTTCTGTGCGGACACGATGCACAGCTTTAAATTGTTTCCTAAAAGTCAGAGAATCTACTAGAAAATGATATGGACTAAATTTCTTTATCTGTTTGTATATCTTAATTTCAAATTCTGTCACAATTTGCTGATATTTAATTTTTGTAAAATTTTCTGAACCATCAAATCTTGACTGTCGCCACCAAGATCTTATATATATATTTTTTGACTAAGCTCCCCGGAAAGCCTTTTCTCTAAACAACTTATCCGTAAATTATACGATCAGATTTATTTTTACTAGCTTGATGATCAAAGATAACTCAATGAGTGCTATCAGATATTTTCCGTGCTATTTCGAATGATTAAATAAGTATAGGTATGGGAATTAGATTTCTCTCTTTACATGATTTAGAATTTAATGCCAGCTAAATATAAGCAGTTTGTTTAGTATGACATTGAGTGATGAAGTTGTTTCAATATACTATTTTTCAACTATCGTATATTTATAAATTATAAATCTATTTTTTTAAGAAAGAAATCCATATTGCTTACACAGGATAATATTAACAGAATTTGAGCTCATTTTAACAAAGTGATATGAGGCTTTATTTTGTAAATTTATTTAATGAGTCACGTATATCCAAATTAACATTAATAAAAAATACTAAACAGAGAAAACTTTGCTCAAAATTTTTATTTAACAACTAGAATAACTTGTTATATTAGAAATTGGGTTATCCAGTCCGAAGATAAAATATAAATATGCACATGTAACCATGAAATGGAGGAAGGAGTCTTTAGAAACATTTACAGATAAAAAAATATATATTGAGATTCGTACAAAAAGCGTTTGGATATTTCTTGATCTGGACGAAAACATCTATAGATTAGAACAGAGCTCCACGATCTTTTTTATCACTGCAGACCAGTCAACATTTGATTATTTTACCTCAACAGCCGCGTGCTCCCCGAGAGGCTGAGAGGAGAACGTTGATTGTTTATATTTTAGATCAGGGGTGGGCAGACTTTTCCAGGGTGCGGGCTACTTCTGATATTTTCAAGGAGTTGCGGTCCACCCAGTGTCAATGGCACACACAAAGGCGGGGTAGGGGTCCACGGGTCTGGACCCTCCATCTCATAACCCTTCATTTTTTTTCGCTTCATTATAGTCCCATGTATATAGTATGAAAAATGCAATTAAGTATTTGATATTAGTAATATTTTTATTAATTAATGTTAATTTTTTCAGTAATTTAATTTTTTACTGTTTTTTGTTCCCGACAGTCAAAAAAATCAAAAAAATATGTTTGGCTGTGTATTGGGGAATGATACGAGATACGCTACAGCCCAATGTCGTAGGCGTGATGAGATAAGGAAAAGAGGTTATTATTATAACTTAATAAGTACGGAATATGTACTTACCAACAGAACTAAAATAAAAAAACAATACTTTTAAAACCGTGTTTAAAGCAAAACGCGTTACAAACTTAATAATAATAGCCCCAAATATAATTATATCAAATGATGCATTTATTATGAAACAATTCAAAATACATTAAAGAAATAAAATATTTTTATCTAAAGTTAGTTTTCGTGGTTATAGTCAGTAGGTTTAGTCTGCGTACTGTCATCCAATCTTGAATCTATATATATAAAGGAGAAAAGCGACTGACTGACTAATCACGAAATCTCTGGAACTATTCAACCTACAGACTTGAAATTTGGTACACATGTTCCTTTCATAGAGTAGACATCAGCTAAGAACGGATTTTCCGAAATTCGAAACGTAAGGGGCGTTACGGGGGGTTAAGGGGCGTTATAAAGAATTGTTTCCATGTTTAAACTACTCAATGTACAATTTTGAAATTGGGTTAGCAGATTCCTTTCATACAGTAGAAATCCCCTACAAAATGAGTTTGGTGAAAATCGACCCACAAGTGGCGTTGCAGGGGCTTAGAGGGCGTTATAGATAATTATTTCCATTTTTAAACTATTTGACGCACTGTCTTTAAGTTTGATATAAATAGATTCCTTTCGTAGAATAATGATCAGTTACAAAACGGGTTTTGTGAAAACAGACTTCTAAGTGGCGTTGCGGGGGATTAAGGGGCGTAATAGATAAATATATCCGTTTTTAAACTACTTCGCCTACCTGCTTGAAAATTGGTAGGTAAGTTTCTTTCATGGAGTAAATATCCGCTACAAAATGGGTTTTAAAAAATTGACCCCCAAGGGGTGTTGCGGGGGTGGGGGATTTAAGGGGCGTTATAAATTCCGATTTTTTTAACTATTAGACGTACAGTCTTGAAACTTAGTAAGCAGATTCCTGTCATAGGGTAGAGATACGCTACGAAATGGGTTTCGTGAAAATTGGCCCCAAGTGGCGTTGCGGGACTTAAGGGGCGTTATAGATAATTATTTCCATTTTTAAACTATTAGACGCACAGTCTTTATATTTGCTTTCATAGAGTAGAGATCAGCTATAAGAAGGTTTTGTGAAAACAGACCTCTAAGTGGCGTTGCGGGGGATTAAGTGGCGTAATGGATAAATATTTTCGTTTTTAAACTACTTGACCTACCTGCTTGAAAATTAGTAGGAATGTTTCTTTCATGAAGTACATATCCGTTACAAAACGGGTTTGGGGGAAATTGACCCCCAAGGGGTGTTACGGGGGGTTAAGGGCAGATATAAATAATTATTTCTATTTTTAAACTATTAGACGCACAGTCTTGAAATTTGGTGAGCAGATTCCTCTCATAGGATAGAGATACACTACAAATGTGTTTTGTGAAAATAGAACCCTAGGTGGCGTTGCGGGGGTTCAAGGGGCGTTATTGATAATTTTTTTTGTATTTTTAATTTATTGGACGCACAAATTTTCCTAAGCAAATTCCTTTCATAGAGTGCAATTCCCCTACAAAATGAGTTTTGTGAAAACAGACCCCGAAGTGGCGTTGCGGGGGCTCAAGTGGCGTTATAGATAATTATCCCCATTTTTAAACTATTAGACGTACAGTCTTGAAATTTGATAAGCAGATTCCTTTCATAAAGTAGAGAACCGCTACAAAATGGGTTTTGCGAATATTAACTACCAAGTTTAATTTCGGGAGATTAAGAGGCGTAATCGATAAATATTTCCATTTTTAAACTACTTGATCATCCTGCTTGAAAATTGGTAGGCATGTTCCTTTCATGTAATAGAGTTCCTCTAACAAAGAGTAAAATGAAAATTGACTCTAAAGATGTTTGCGAGGGGTCAAGAGGAGTTACAGAAAAAAATTCCTGTTTTTAATTGTTAGACCCATATACTTGAAATTTGTTAAGCATGTTTCTTTTGTTGAATAGGGATCCACTAAGAATGTATTTTAAGTAAATCAAGTTCTGCGGAGGGGTGCAGGGGGTTATTGGGACGTATTGACACAAAAAAATTCCTTTTTTTCGAGCTACAAGGACTATAATAATGAAATTTGGTTTGCATTTTTCTTTTGTTGAATTGAAATCCGCTAAGAGCGGTTATTTTGGAAAACGGCTCTCAACGGGATTACGGGGATATTGATAGCAAAACTTTTGTTTTTTTCTGTTAGATTTAGACTTGAAATTTGGCTTGCATGTTCAATTTATGGAGTAGAGATCCACCGAAAATTGGTTTTGCGGGAATCCACTTGGTTTTTGGGTTAAGAAAGAGCAAACATCATTCTATACTTCAATTTTAGAGATTTTTAGAAAATACAAATTAGATGAGTTCTGCCCTTTTTTTTTTTTTTTTTTTTTTTTTTTTATCAACAGGCGACGGTTACAGGTCTAAGTATATTTTTCAATACAATCGAATTCTTAATGCAGGACTTAGATATCAATAATTTATACATATATATAAGCAGTAAAAATTTAGAAAGCATCACAAAATACCCAGCGAAGCGGGCGGGTAACGGCTAGTTTTCCGTATATAATTTTTAACTGGCAAAATTTTTAGCTGTCACGCCAAAATGTCTTGGCGGTCGATCGCGATCGACGTAATGCTCACCCCGGTTTTAGATTATTCTGATTTAACAATTTTAATTTATTTGTATTTAAACATGCATTCAGAATAAAATACAGCTACGCTGAAAAATGAATATAAAGTGATTTGACATGGAAAATAAGGTGATTTCCCATGGAAAGTTGCCCAAACCCGAGAGCAATACATCACAGTAAGTGAAATGAGGATAATGTTCCTTATGTAGGTCCGGTACTATTTGATCCATGGACCGTTCCGCGGCCCGGGGATTGAGGACCCCTGGATTAGAATATCAGCCAAAATATGCCTCTCGATTTGTTTCTGTGATGAATTACTTGGAAAACAAAATACGTTATGGTAAATATCAGCAAAGCTGCACTGGTTCAGCATATGCTGAATAGTGTGTTCGTTGCAAACAATATCAATTATTCTTTACTGGAGAATTAATTTGCGCAGTTTGTCATTTTATTTGAATTCTTCATGTTCTTGATTTTTGAATTCTTAAATCATTTCTTAATTCATTACATGTTGATTTTATCCAAAAATGGTTTAGATCCACATCAAACAACGTTTAACTATTGTTGATCTCCGGAAATGTAATTTTGCGTAATGGCAATGAACCAGACTTTTTGTTAGATTTCATTTTGCGGAAAATATATCAAATAATTATGCGTGTTATTTTTCGCGAAATATTTATTAAATTCTTTATTAAAGTCATTAGAAATTTTCATAATTCCTCTCTTTTCTGAAAATAATCCTACGCATATTATTACTGTACATGAAAACTGAAATTGGAAGGAATAAATGAGAATTAAATTACACTTTTTTTTATCGCATTTTGCCTTTTTTCGCTTACTTTTAAAACGAATTTAATCCTTGCATGATCACTTAAAAAAATTTGCATTAGTATCATTAAAATATGCTTACATACAGTTTGTATTTCTATTTTACACAGTTGATTTTCATAAAGTCTAGAGCTTCCAAATAATCTAAAAGGCATATTCTAGTGCAGGCGGTTTAGTGAACATTATTACAAAGTCCAGTTATTTCAGAGATCAAACCCATTGATGACGTCAGAGATGAAAAGCTGATAGTGACTGCCTTCTTGTTCGGGGGGACAGCGTTTCCCTCAAATCTATTTCCCCTCCGTTCCGAGAAAGACCCCTAAAGAAGGACATGCGGAGAGACCGGTTCTAAGAGGGTCCCACCTGGAAACGAAAGAAGAAACGTGGTTTGTAGAGTAAGATGGCGTGTTAGATTTTTATGTAATTAAATTTGTATATACACTGGTGTCCAAAAGTTAAGCATAATTAATAATTATGTGAATAAAGAAGGAACTGTAAATCAGAATGGCGGGAAACGTGATATGTGAGTGTAAAATGGTTATAAAATAAGGAAGCGAATCAAAAGAATGATAATTAATTTTATTATCCAAAGTACCAGTTTGAAAGAAACCTGAGCATAGCAAGGATTCACACTTTAAAGAAAAAATGAAAGAAAACATTAAATAAAATACTGATGCTGCATTTTAATAAGGCGTGTGGTCACCTCTGACAGCCAGGCACGCTGCACAGCGATTTACCATACTTGCTATGAGATGATGAATGAGTTGTGGGCTCAAACGGTTCCAAGCTTCTTGGAGAGCTCTCTTCAGTTCTGTAACGGAGCTTGGTGGGTGCGAAAAGGCTGCAATGTGTCTCCTGAGCATATCCCATACATGCTCGATAGGATTTAAATGAGGGGAGTTCGCAGGCCACGACATGCGCTGGATGTTTTCCGTTTCAAGGAAGTCATCAATCAGCACCGCTCGGTGACATGGCGCATTATCATCCATGAATATGTACTCAGGACCGACAGCACTTCGTCTCTGTATCTTTGAGCAGTCACAAGCTCAAAATGGAGCAAGAAATGGAGGTCTGTGCGGCCGTCCATCATGATGCCTGCCCATACCATTACTCACCTTGATGGAAAATGATGTCTTTCCGTTATGTTCTCTACCGTTATCTTCTCTACATATCGTTACCCGCCGAGAATCACTACTCAGACTAAACCGGGACTCGTCACTGTACATTACATTGGCCCACTCTCCAATGTTGATATTTCAAACTCCAGTTCAAACGAGCGTTTTTATGCGCAGACGTGAGGGGAATGCAAACTGCTGGTCTTCTGGCATACAGGGCAGCATGATTGAGTCTCCTGTAAACCGTTTGTCTTAAAATTCGTATTCCTGTGGCGACTGTGAGCGCCGAACCCAGTGCTCTGGCAGTACTGCCCCTCTGACGTCGCGTACTTATTACCAGATATCTGTCTTGGCGAGGGGTTGTGACTCTTGGTCGACCTGATACTGGTTGTCGGGTAACATCACCCGTTCTTTGAAACCTGTGCCACAGTCTTGAGATCACAGACTGCTCCACATTCAGAATTCGAGACACTTCGGTTTGTGATCGTGAGGATTCCAGCATTCCAACGATTCTTCCTTTCGTAAACATGTCCAATTGACGTCTTTGTGCCATCATTCACCTTGTTTGATGGTTAACAATGTTCCTTCGCACAGCAGTTGCACGAAACTTGTCTGAACTGCCTATTCTGCGTGAATTGGTTTCTCCGCGTTCGGACATGTGCCGGTGTTTCGCGCAGGACGTAGTCGACTGAAAAGTTTTGCATAAACCTAATGTTCTTCATCCAATTAATATCCGCAAGAAATTTGGAATAATTTTACGAATATTTACTCCATGTTTTTCGCATTTTACTATTTATGCTTAACTTTTGGACACTAGTGTATATCTCTAGCCTGACTGTGTGTTTTCGTATCCAATACGTCACAGCGGTAGCCAAGTGGCTATGGTCACGAATTCGTAGCCACGTGTCGTGAATTCGAGTCCTGGTGCCCCGAAAGACCTGTTGTATAGATGGGGGTGAGGCACGTTAAATCTGTCGAGTTCAAAGTCCTCCCATTGGTATAGTGAGATAGTTTGGAGATGGGCTCTAGCTCAGGTGCTGTCCTCGTCACTTGAATGAGGTTCAGAACTATGAGGGCCGTAGCCCATAACCCTCGCATTATTTCATAGTGAGACGTTAATATTACTCTCACTTACTCACGATGCATTCTTTCGAGAAAAAATGCATAATATGTTTACTGAAAGCCATATCTTCTCCAAAGCATATTAAACTGTATTTTTTGCAATTATTACTTAAGATTACAGTAGAACGTCGTTTATCCCAATCAATTGGGACCGGACACCGTTCGGATGCGCGATTGTTCGGAAAACCGAATACGATCCATGCAGTATATGAAACCGGACACTATACGAATATTGAAAACCATCACATGCGGGAAACGTAATTGAAAAAAAAGCAAAATATGTGCAAAATGGCGCAATTTTGCCTTTATTGTGGAAAATAATCAATTTTTTTTTACTGCACTATTGTGCACCTTCGTTTTTTCACTGCAAGGTCTCTGATTCTCTTCAGCAGCAGTAGTTGAGTAGGATAGCACTCTGATTGGTGTTCGTACCACTCCATAGTTGTCTCTAACGCAGAAACGCGTCAGCATTTGACTTTCCAACATTATAAAACTGTGCTAGAGACGCTCCATTTTCTCCCTTCGCGAGACGGTTCATTATTTCAAGTTTTGTCTCTATGTTTAAGACGTTGCGCTTCCGTTTTGAATTCGAAGCCATAGCAATTCACAACTCAACGAAAGAGCACGTACACACCCCATCACTTGGAAACGAATGGACCTAATATTCCGCGCAGATGTTTACCAAATCACACAACTGAAATTCCCCAAACTTCCTTCACCTTGGGTTTTCCTGTCACTTTTAGCCTCACGTGAACAACTGTTGAGCATTGCACTGTTCGAAAACGTATTCATATACAGTACATATAGTTGACAAAAAAACAACATTTTGTTCGGTTATTTGACTTTCGGATAATAAACGTTCGGATAAACGACGCTCTACTGTAGAAGCATTGGGGAAATTTTCGACAATGTTTTTTAGCTTGATAATTGTGTATCTTTTTAGAAGTCTTTAAAATTGATGATGTCACAATTAACAGCCACTTAGATATCAGTTTTAAATATAAGAATGATTAATTTCTGAACTAAGGTAACAATTTTAAAACACATTCTTTTTGTGCTCACGTGAATTTTTTTAAAAAAAACTAATCAGAAAAATTTTTTTAATCTTTCCAAGAAATAAGTACCAATTCCAAAAAATACAGATAAAGAAAAATCTAGAAATTAATAAAAATTTTAAAAATAATAACGATTGTGTGTGATAAAATAACTGGAAGTGAGCAGATTATTATTAAATTAATAATTTCAGACTGTCTTCAAACGAAAAGAAAATGACAAAGAAAAAAAAGTCTTAATGTTATTGCAATTTAAAAACTTCCTAAAAGTAGCTAGAAGCTTTTTTGAAAATTGAATCGGAAGTTATTTGAAAACGTAATGAAGGAAAATTTAATAAAACTCTTCGCGTGTACGTTTGAAAATTGTTGATATTTTACAGAGGTAAAATCTAATTTAAATTTTTGTGACATCTGCAGCACCTTATTAAATTAGTCTGAAACTAAAAGTGAACCGAAGGCTGATTCTTATAATACACTTCAATTTTCTCTTCAGACATTTAATAAAAGAGCTTGAGTTATCCGAGATTTGTAAAAAGAAAAGGAAGATATTGAAAGTGTAAAGATAATAGAGAGCGATATATTTACATTGTTAAATGATTTATCAACAAGGAAGAGCATTGTTCAAAACAGTTTTTTGTTTGATCCGAAACAATTCTTCAGGTAAAGTGATTGTTTGCATAAATGTATATGAATTTATTTTCCCAGTTATTGATGCATCGTGAAATGATTCATTTGTACTAAAAGGGAATAAATAAATAATGAATGTATAGGCCTCCCCTTCCCCCTCTTTGGAAAGCATAAAATTTATAAATAGATATGAAGTGTAAGGATACTCTTTTAAAAAACAAAATACGAGGAACAATGGCGCACATAAAGGGAGAGGGTGTCCTAGGGGTCTGCCCACCCCAAGCCTTTGAGTTTTTTCGATTGATGATAATCCTACATATATGTAGCGTAAAATTTAATTACTTGTAATTAACAATTTATTTTTTAATTAATGCTAATTATTAATTCAATCTATTTTTTACTGGTTTTTTTTTTCTGTTCACAAAATTGACAAAATCAGAAGAATCAACTGGTGTTGTCTTAAAGTATATGAGTTGGGGGACTTTTGACCATGGACCCCCACCCCCTTGAAAAATTTTTGAGTGCGCTATACTGACGAGGAAAAAAAACTTTAACAAATATATCTGATTGATCCTATTTTAAATCCATACTAAAAGTTTTTTTCAATCCATATTTAATTTTACACAACTGGGCACTAAATTTTTAAGTATAAGGTTGATGTTTAGTATATTTTTTAAAAATAGTTGTTGTCACAGTGGCGGATTAAGCGGGTGTCCGACCTGGCGGCCGCCAGGGGCCCCCAGCGTTGGTAGGGGCCCCAAGCTTGATGAGTGTAAAGGCCAGCGACAAACCAACCACGCCACCTTGGAACAAAAAATGAAAAGAAAACAAAGTTACAATGAACCCCCGCTAGAAATTTATCGGCATGCAAGAGAAATCCTAATGTAGAAAAACTTTTGAAAATATTTTTAGCAATACCGATATCGAATGCATCAGGTGAATGATCTTTTTTAGTTTTAAAACGTGTTAAAAATAATTTAAGAAGTACTATGGGAGAAAAGACAAATTGAACAACATGGCCATATTATATACAGAATAAAATGTTTTGGACAAAATAGATATGGTAAAAATAATTGATGAATTTGCCGAAGAGAAATCAAACTGTATAGAAAAATTGTAAGCTCTTAAATTAGGTTTTTAATATTTTTTTATATATACAGTTAAGATTTTTCTTTAGCCGATGAGTTTTATTATATCACTACATTTTATTTTGAAAATTTAAAGAAAATGACTCTTTTCACTATTTTAGTTTTTCGACTCTTAAGCCCATGGGGCCCCAAACCTTTTACCGCCAGGGGCCTCCAACTATGTACCTTAATCCGTCTCTGGTTGTTGTCGTGTATGACAAAGTGCAAAGTTGTAATGTGCTAGATGGTAAAACCTCGGTGTACTTGATTGTTGGGGTTTGGAACAGAAATGCCAGGCTCAAAACAGTTAAATTAAGTATATTTTGAAAAGTTCATTCATTAAATTTATTCAAAATTTTGAGAATGTCTGATTAGAATAGTCTTTCGCTCTGGTGATGGATCTTGTAAATTTGAAACACGCTCAAAGAATGAGAAACGATAGAGTTGGTACCACAAAGGGCGGCCAAAATCGGTCACAGAGCAGCTGAGCAGTGTTTTGCAAGAATGACGTGCAATTCCTGCAGCAACATTCGAAAATTAGTTGATAGACTTCTTCTCCTAGAGTGGTAGCTGTTATTGAGGCAAAAATTGATCCAATACCATACTAATTGTTGACATCTGTGGGAAAAACAAAATATACACGAGTCGTGTACTTTTGATCATTTAGTGTATGCGTATATATGTAATAATTCCCTTCAATTTCTCTAAACTTTTTAATTTGAAATGGTCCTGGCCTTAAGAACTCGCGCGTAAATAATTACTAGCTAACCACCTAACGGGAATCTGTCGAACGATATCTTTCTACCAATCAGCCTCTGTCCACGGAAGTTACGCGGATTCCAAGACTTCCTATTGCCGCTTCATATAAAAGCTCCAAGATACTGGAAATCCTTCTCTTGTCCACTTCGCAGAAACTCATCGCCTTTTCAGACTTAATACCCCCCCCCCCACTGGACGTTGCATCACAACACACCACTACAACCCCTCACACCCCTTGGTCTGCCATTCTGAGCCATTATCCTCACTTCTCAACATCCGAAAGAAAGACGCTCTCTTCCATCAGATTCCTGTCATCGAAATAAACCTGGAAACAAAGATCTTCCCCTCAAAGCCCCGCCTACCGGCCCGCCGCCGCTCGTCCAATAGAAATGCACCAAATCATCACCATGAAAATTAAACTTCGTCATGTCATCAAATTTAACTTTCTTGCCAGATACGGGTTTGAGAGTTCCTAGAAACCCATGTACCCGAAAAACCTTTCGTAGATTCGTAGAAATCCTTCTCTTTTGTTTCCGTCTAAATGCAAAGCGCTTGTCTTTTTTGTGCTATGTGTTTTCTGCGTTAAGTGTTGTTTAAGATGTGTATGTTTGTGTGTGTCTGCATATACAATAAACAAGAGTCTCTGTCAAAAAAACATCCATATTTCATCAACCATCTGAATAATGATCCGGACACTCGCCACATCTTGTCATATGTTAGGGTTCATGTATGCCACTAGATTGGCGCTATTTAAATTATAAGATGTGTATTATTGTTCACCCGGGAGAATGCAACAACAAAGAAAGGAAGGAGGCTGTATGTTAGCGATATTTTTTATCTATATTATTTGAATAAGCCATTTGAAAGGAAGTCATCAAATATAATGAAAAAAATGAAATTCAGAATGTGATATATGGAATAATGATCCCTCTAAAAATGAGCTAAAAAAACATTCCATCTATAAAAAGGAACAAATTATGAAACTCGATGATTATAAATAATTTAGATCATAGGTTCCCAACCTTTTTTGAACTGGCGTCCCCTTTTCTAATAAATATTTCTATATCACCCCCTGTTCTAGTGAATATTTCTATACCGCCCCTTCCCACTCTAGAGAAATAAGAGTGTACATAATACATGGGGAAAACAAGAGTTAAGTTTTAAAAAATATCCTATTACTAAAAGAATATATTTTAATTTCATTTTTTTTTCTAAAGTCCCAGTTTTTTTACTTGCGAATCTGAAATATCTATTGCCCCAAATATATTTAAATGTGCAATATTGTATATTTTAGTCATAGGTAGGATATTGTTGGAATTGAAACGCTACTAAATTTCTTCATTTAAAAGAATGGAATAAAACATTTTTAGATTACCTGTTATAAAGACAGGCAGGGGTTTTGATGATACGAAGTAATTCATAATAAACTATTGCTTTCAAAATAAATATAAATTGAGAGTTTCAGCCTTTAAAGAAGCACACATTAGTTCCTGGTTAACATATTTAATTGTGTTTCTTGGATAATATACGTAATGAAATGCAGTGGACGAAACATTTTCCTACTGCTCACAAAAACAACACGTGCACTAAAGAAATTAAAATGCACTATATCAATCAATTTAATGTACGTCTGAATGTAATGTAATCTTTTAAGTTTTTTTTTCCACTTCCCGTACTACCGAAATATATGAATTTTCGTACATGTGATATAGGAATGATTTAAATACATTCAAACATAAGTTGAACAGTATTAAAGAGTTTACTTTTGTTAGTACATAATCAGCGTGTTTTTTTAGTCTTTTTTGGTTAATCTGCCCAAGCCCTCCGTGCCATCTCAACGCCCCCCTGAAAGCCTCAAACGCCCACAAGGGGTCGTTATCACCCACGTTGAGAACCTATGATTTAGATTATAAGCAATTGAGATTTAGCAAAAAATGAGCTCACTTCTTTCAGAAAGTAAGACTATTTCGTTGTTCTAGAACAATGGACCAAGTAAAAATATATTTATGTGGACATTTACTATATATATAAATATTAGTTTTGTATTAAGCCAGTGGCGTAACGTACACTCCCTCAATGTGGAGGGGGGGCTAATATTTCTGACGCCAAGTACGTCAGGAATATTAGCCCCCCCCCCAAGTACGTGTTTAGCTTGAGGCTCGAAATTTGACTTTGCAGTGGGGCCCTAATATTCTCCGTTACACCACTGTATTAAGCTTACTTTTTCTTTTCAGTATTTCATTCTTACATATTATAAAGTATTTTTGTCGTTCGAGTAAACTAAAATTTAAAAATGTTTGACTTATTACTGAATCGGAAATGTCAATAAAATAGGCTTTCGATCAGAATGGTAACTTGAAATTCTTTGATTTGCGAGAATTAAATCTCTGTTACTCATATTTTGGTCAAAGCAAACATTATTTTGAAAAATGTTGTTTCATATCGAATTTTTATTTCATCCATCTTATATAATATAACAGTAAACGCAATATTAACAATTTAATTCTGCTACCAAGTCAACATAAAGGTAGCAATGCTTTTGTACTATTATGCGAAAGTATAACTCTGTTATTATATTCATATATTCTACCCAATGTGTATTCTAACTTTTGGTTTTTTTCTAATGGTACATGGTGTTTCACATAAGAAAAGTCATCTGTAAGAAAGAATCAAATTATCATCCAACATAATAATAAAAACACAACAGTAGAATTTTATTTCAAACAAGAATATTTGGATTCATATTTTTTTCCTTTCGAATGCGATCTTTCATCAATGGATTTATATAAATGATCTTTTTTTAATGACATTTTTCTAAAATCTTAAACGCATTGCTTAATTCAATATATAAGCGGATTTTAAGCATTGAAGTTAATTCATATTTTTCTCTTAAACTGGTTGACATTTAACTGCAGAAATTGAATTTGAAGATTCTGTTTTGTATCTCACCAAAATTCCAAACATTCTAAAGTCTCCAAATCCATTTGATTGTAGAGAATGTGACCTTGTTTCATCGGAAAATATAAATATTTATTTTTGAATAGTTATTTGTTATAATATTCTTGATTTCGGTATGTAAAAGGGTATTAAACAAGCAAACAGCTTATAAGTTTTTTCTTTTCAAGTGGAAAAACGTTTAACTGCAAAATCAGTCGCTGGAACATTCCAGGTCCGAACTCTGGAGTATAGAATTTTTAAGTTTCCTCCACTGGAGAACGCAACAGCTTTGATGCTGAACGCAGCTGGCATACAATCGATAAAAGGAAAATTACTAACAACGCGAACCATCATTATTCTAAATTAAGCAAAGCCTCTTTTACGAGTCGAAGCGAGATATTTTGCTGAGTAAGTAACAAAGAATCGTTTCCGAATTCTCGACTTGTATCATTCATCTATAAATTGATAATTTTAAAATTTGGATTTCTGAACACGAATTGTTTTGGATGCACTGCTTGTAAGCAATCGATAAAAAATCCAAAAACTGTTAATTAAAAAATATTTTTGAGTGGATTAAATGTTTTATTAAGTGAATTTAGAAAAATTAAGAATCAAGTGAAGCCATTTTAAAAAGGTGTCGTCATTCTTTAGATAACTAATCGAAAAAACGTTCCTTAATTGTGCAGTATATTTTCGGATCTCATCCAAAAACTAAAGTATTTTAATCCAACGCTTTGTGAATTGATTTTCTTGAAACGGGTAAACAAAATAAATTCTTTGTTTTTAATCTAATGATGAAATAGAAGTTGCTGTTTTTAAACATTTGGTTATTTATTTCGAGAATGAAAGCTAAATAGTTTTTATACAGTTAAGAACTCATAACCCATGGATGTGAAATTGTATTTCTAAATCAGATTAAATACAAAATTCTTATGATTACATATTGCTTTATTTTTATCTTTTTCGCTTCGTAAGCATAAGGTCGCAGGTTCGAACCCGGCTGGAGTCGATAGATTTTCTGGATGCGAAAATCATAGGCACGTATATATGATTATGTGTCATGTAAAAGATCTCTTGGCTCTGGCACTCAAAATTAAATCACGGCAATATTTAGCATCCGACGAGAGCTTGAATTAAAATTAATTCAAGCGTCAAAATTTGGTAGGGAGAGCCGTTATTAGACAGTGCCACCCTGAAATGGCTCTCAGATTTGGGGACTTTAAGTTCACGCCCAGCCACGTTTTGGTATCATGCTTCTACTAAAGATCCGTTGGACAGCTTAATAAAGACAACTATTCTTTGAATTTGAAAATCTCAAAATCCTCCTGGTGGAGAGAGAGAGAGAGACCCCCCCCCCAAATTTCCCTCTGAAGTTGAATTGATAAAAAAAAGAAGACGTTCTTTCTGTCCCTACTAAATTCAGGAAATACTCGAAAATATATCTATTGCATTATACATATTTTTTATAAGTATCGTAGTTTAAATTTGTTTTGACAAAATATTTTAGAAATTTTGTAGGTATATGTTTATAAAATTATTTGGATCCTCTAAAGGTAACATGTAATAAATGTGTATACATATTTCTCATAAATATATAACCTTATTGGAAATAATGGGCTTACAATATAATTTTGTCACCAAAAAAAAGGAAGTTATTGATTGAACAATAGAAAAATGCTTAACCCTATATCTTAAGGTAGTGTTTTTCATCTTGTGGGGCACTGGGGGAGGTCGAGAATTTTTGCAAGGGAGTGAGTGCTCTGGAATCAAATCAATGCCTTAAAAATGAATCTATGTGTAACAGCTTTAGTCTCACTTTCTGTATCTTCAAGGATGCCATGATATGATAATTTTTTTTGCTGAAAAGAAGCCCAAACAATTACATTAATTAATATGTAACAAAGCTCTAAACATGCATTTTTTTTTGTTGTTATTTATATAAAATTCTCCCCTTATGTGGACATTAAAAAAATTTTACTACCTATGTACATATAATAAATATTTTAAATTACAAGACAATATAGGTACGAAGTATGGAATAATGTTTACTTTTTCATAAGCTCAACAGCCCTTTGCAGGCCAAGGCTGACTCGCTGATCCTCCTCCAGTTGACCCTATTATTCACGATGGCCTTCCATCGGTTGATTCCCATTAGTTTGAGATCCTTTTCAACATAGTCTAACCATTATGTAGGTGGCCGTCCTCTACGTCTGGTCCCATCAATTTTCGAATAAGTTACTTTTTTGGTAGAAAAAGCATCGGCATATCTGTACAGATGGCCTAGCTACCTAATACGTGAGGCTTTTATAGTTCTCACAATGTCAGTCCCTCCATATTTGCCTTATTTCCTGTAAATTTCAGGATTGTAAGGAATTCTCCACCCATTGTTCTCTTGAATAGGTCCAAAGAATTTCTCCTTAAGGTTATTCTTTCAAAAATGAGCAACTTTTCTTCTGCTTTATAATAATATTTACAGTCTTTTAACTAAATTACAATAAAAATTATTCAATTAATAAAATCGTTACGAAAATTACAGAGAGGGATTTATACAATCTTTTATGAAAATGTTGGGTTGGAAATAAAGAATGTTGGAAACCATTGCCTTCAGAGCATCCATTATTTATATAGGTTGATTGATTCTTTACGTCACAATATGAAGCTACACGAGGAAGATACAGTTACGAAAACAAATTACTTTGAATTTATACAATGAGCCCAGTATGTTAGTCTCTATGAATTTTTCCATTGTTACTTTTGAGTTTTTAAGAAAAAAAATGATTCTTGTAATTTATTTCACTTTTAGGAACTTAATAATCACCACTCGGTTCTCTTTTTCCTCCTCGTTAAATAAATTTCCCGTCGCAGGGAAAACTGTTTCATATTTAAGTTATTCAACCTGTTTCACGCCTAGATGTCTTTTAGGAGCTATTACGCGAACTAGTGACATAATGGGTAAAGTAGGGAGTATTAAAAGCATCAATTACCTCAACGAACACCTCATTTCAGGACTGAAGCACGTATGTCCTTTGCTTACCCAACCATCTCCATTATCAATTCTCGCATTAAATAGCTAACTAATAACTGCTTTTAATGGAATTATCACGGGGGAAATATTTAATCTCCAGCTTCGTATATCTCCTCTCTCAGAATGGTCGTAAGCTCTATTTAATGTCACAACTGCATCGACACCACTAACTTTCTGGTTCTGGAATTAAATCAGGAATTCAAAATTAATGAAATGGAAGAGGTGTTCTCCTGGGGCGAAGCGATCTCGGGGTACGAACTAGACTTCTCATTCACATCTTTTAAAATACATTTTTCAAGTGCTTTCGGAGTTTTAAAGGTTCTTATTATTGATTTTTGAAATTATTTTTTTTAAAAAAATCTGTTCTAATTGTCGGTTTGTGCCGAATTTCGTGGCGGGTGATTTCTTTGAATTCTAAATGATGCAGCTTCTGATAATTTTTCTTAGAAGTTATTTCTGAATTCTGAAAAGGAAACGAATGATATAACGTTATTAAAGTTAAAACCTTTTTAATATCTTATCTTATTTTATTTCAAACTACTTAAGTGCTATAAAGATTTTTGCTAAACATAAGTTAACTCTAAAAAATAAAAAAACAGTTGTGTGATCGATTTTATTAGTTTGTCTATATAAATATTTACAGAATGATACACATATCGTGCATATGTAATAATAGATACATGTATACGTTGAGATACATATTTACATAATATCAAAATGCATAAATATTTCAAAATAGTGTATTAATAGCATATATAACTAAAATTTGCTTAAAGTATATGCGAGTATATATCATGTACTGTAATATAAAATGCTTACTTTAACACTTTGATTAATACAATAATTGATTTCTGTTAATCTATAAGAATATTTTCTTTTAGATTTGACAATGTATTCTAGAAAATGTTCATTAGCAATTTTGTAAATAATTCTAAGTTGGAAACTTAGTATTGCGAGATATTCTTAGACATTAATTCTATTTTCAAAATTCTTATCGATGGCTTTAATTCATTTTACTTGCTAAACTAAAATGAAAAATATTAAAACTTCCGATATTTGTTTAAACTTTTATGTAGAAATATTTTATTTTATTCTTTAACTAATTAGAAATATATATAATTGAATACGGAGTAAAATTGGAGAATGCTTTCGGAAAAATAAAATTTCAAATTTTTTTTTTTTTTTAAATCTGTGTCTTGAAAAATTTTCCTTTAAAACTAGGTAACATGTATCCTTTTATACTGCTAATATTATCTAACAGCAATAAAATACCCTGAGAAGCTCTGAAGTTCCTGAAATATTAAATATATTTAACTACAAAATTGTAAATGTACAGAAATTGAGAGATGCAAGTTAAAAAACTATCTAGTAGTTAAATGCTTATTGTAAAGAAAATAGTTTTTCAAAGAAAAATTTATAGAAAATTACTTCTTAATTTTGTTAAAAGCAAAACCAATTCAAATTCTGTTCATTCCCAGAGATAGTTTTTAGACATAAAGAGATTTACAAATGGGTTACTCTTATTATATAGTAAATGAAACTTTTTTCTTTTCTTTTTTTTTGATTAATTGCGGTTTCTTCGAAAGGATCCCTTTTAAGTCATGTCCAATAATATTTTAAAAACTAACTCGAATGAGTGACGGATTTAGGCTCAGGCCCGGGCCTAAGGGTGCCAAAATTTTCGAGGTGGCAAAAATATAAAATCGATTTTGTTTTTTATCAACCGTAAGACCCAATTTTAATGCTTCTTTTCTTGCTTTCACGACTTCAAGGTGTCAATATTAAAAGGATAGAATTATTTTTTAAATAATTAATCGCTTAAATAGTTAAATTTAAAATATCTAACAAATAGGTACTAAAATTTTTTTTTGTCAAGTATAGAATTTATCTATTGACATTAGATTTTTTGTAAATTCTTAAAAATCTAAAAGTAGCGTTTGCTTGCTCATCAATACAACACAAAATATTACCGTAAAATTCGGCGTATAAACGTGCACCTATACTTTCAAGCTGCAATTTTTAATTTTTTGGCATATTCACCGTATAACGCGCACCTTCTTTTTTACGAAGAAATCTGAAATGCTCTTATGTTTTAAAATCGTTTTATTCGAGGTATTATCCCAGACTTTTGAAAAAAATGTATACTTCTAGAACTACAGCCTTTTAAGTTCATAAGGAATGTCACCTCTTTAAATAAACAGTATTTCAATCTATGTAGAAGTCTAATTTTTTTGTCCTTATCTCTTTTTTTATTTTTAAAGCTTTCATTTTTTATACCCGACTTATAACATGCACCCATAAATTTCGCACTTATTTTTTGCGTTCAAAGGGCGCGTTATACGTCGGATTTTACGGTAATTCACCATATTTAATTATGTCTTTGTCCAATAACTCAAAAGCTTTATATATATATAATTAAATTAGATCTAAAATTAAATCCTTAGACCACTTTTAACTTTTATTTTCCATTACATCTTCAAGTATTAAATTGATTACTCACTTCTTCCTCTTGAAGAACACATGACCCTAAACAGAACTTTATCCCGACCATTAATTTTTATTACGTCGTATGTCATGCTTAACTTTCAAATATACCTCTTCAATAAGAAGGGTACTTGAGAACATCTGCCTAAGTAGCAGCAGACTCGTATACTTAATGCCTGTCCGATTCTCTCTTAGTGAGCAGATGTCAAAATGTCTTCGTTGAATAAAAATCCCTTTTTTCAAATGCCTTGATGTTACTCGGAAACACGACATATATATGCTTAAATTCAATTTGAATCCATTATTATTATTCGTATCATTATAAATAAGGGCGTCAAATTAATGAGAGCCTAGGGCACCAACGAACCTAAATCTGTCACTCTTCTAATGTCTTGAGGTGACATCGTGTAAGGTCATAATAGGTAGTAAGAATTTTATAAAATCTTTTTCTTTCAATAAAATGACACGGTACCACATGTTTAAGTACACTAAAAATCATTTTCAAATTAATTTCCTCATCTAACTCACCTAAAAGACATTATTTCTATATTATCAATATTATTCAAATATTTCTCTTTAATTCTCCATTAATTTTGTGAGTATCTTGATTAGATATTTAATTATTAATTATTGTCTTTCCCTTGAAGCAGTTATAATACTTATTAAATAATAAGTTTGAATTAGTAACGAATGTGCTTTTAAGTTATTTGTATTAGGATACCGAACTCACTCATTTTCAATTACAAAGCTAAATAATTTCTCATTTCTGTAAATGATCTTCTAGAGTAAATATCACATTCCTCTCCTGAATTTCAGCTAGAAATGATAATATATTTTCCATGCCACTCCTGGAAATCAATCATCTCGGCATTCCTGTCGTTATTGCATTTATATTTGCTTTTTAGAACCTTCCGAGGTAAGAGATTGTGATTTATGGAAGCTAAGTATTTAATGGAGTTTAGGATCTTTTCCAATGTAATGTAGAAAGAAATGTATACAAAACAAATGTAATTATTTTTTTTGAGAAAAATAAAAAATGGAAAAGAATTTTAGAGAAATGATATTTAAAAACTTTGTAATTGCTTTAATAATTAAATACTTAATTAAACGTCTAAAATAAACCACTTAATTGCTTTAAAATATAGCAAAAACGGATTTCTTTAAAAATTTTGTGATATTCTAACCTTTTTTAGGTACTCCTGTGAAGCATTAAGAAATGCATAATTTTTTTGCTGTTAAAATTAAAGCAAGAAACTTGTTATTTTGTTTTCAGCATATGTTTCACTTACAATTTTGCTAAAGTTTCGGCTTCGCATTTATTTCGGAATATTGTCTCTAACGATATTTTCTTGTTAAATTGATGAACAAAAAGAGAAAAATTTATAAAGGGAAATATATACAGATTATGAAAAAATGATATAAATGCATTAGAATTAAATTTAATCAAATTCAATAATAAGAAAATTGATTTTGGATATACTTTTGATTTTTTTTTGACACTCCAAACAAATTATGTTGAAACAAATAATATATATATAAAAAAAAAATTAATTCAATTCCAACTTTGAATGGATGAATAGAAAGTATTTTATTAACGATTGAAAATTTGAACAATATATATATATATAGGGAGAAAGGGAACTTGATAGTAGGAATTGAAAAAAGAGCATGATTTATGTGTGTGCATTGTTGTAACAATGCACACCCGGTTTGGCTAGTTTGGCAGAAAAACCGGTTTTCGGCGCCAACTTTTGTCATTGTTTTAGCAGTTACATTGTTACAGCAATGGAATCGAATCTGAGTTGGCGTTGAAAATCGTTAATTAATAAACCGGTAATTAAGGAATTAATATTAGAAAAACTGTATTAACATCAAGTGTCATCCACTACATGTTTAAAAAAGTTTATTTAAACTTGGTCGCGCGCGAATAAATAGAAAGTATTTTATTAACGATTGAAAATTTTAACAAGTTATATATATATATATATATATATATAATATATATATATTTAGTATATATTTAGTATATATATATATAGGGAGAGAGTGAGCTAATAGAAGGAATTGAAAAATAGCTTGGTTTGGACTACCATCATAAAAGTTTTGTAACAATGAATTCCCAACTTAAAAATCCCTTACCATTTCCCGCAGCTTGATCAGTCAAATCTTAAGCAAATATCGAACAGTAATAATACTACTGCATTACTATTCTGAGGGGATTTTTCATGCATAAAATCTAAAGAGAATATGACGAAGATTTTATCAGAATCGGTGGATAGTGTTAAAATAGTTTAAATGCACTATAGATTCATATACTTCTATCTCTTGTATGAAGGATAAAATTTTAAGAAACACACAATGTGTAATGCTAGCATTTAAGAAATAAAAATATAGTTATTCTTTGCGATATACTAAAATTATGAAGAATATCAATTTTGTCAGTTTAAGAAAAATTTATATTGCTTGGTACTTTCCTCATACAAGAAGCTTTATTTTAAAACATTAGAAGCATTTTTTAATGAAAAAAAGTCAATGTGATAATGATATCATTGTAATAAATTCCCATTTATTTGGAAATACAGTGCTAGGGCAATTTTTGTTTAACCAAAATATAAATTATTTCTCGATTTCTTATCACATTGAATTTTAAATCTTTTCAAAATTCATAAAGATATTTTTCGGGAATACCGGTTGCGTGTGTGTGGTGTTATAACATAATAATAATAATCAAAATAATAATAATATTCTGGAGTCCTAGAATTTGGCTTTTCCTGGATTTATTGGTAACAATAACTTTCAACAATAACCATAACAATCTTTAACAAATTAAACCATTGCATTAATTAGACTGAAACTAAAGAGAATTCTAATATTCGAGATAAAAATCCCAGTAAACAACGGCAATCTACTACACCGAAGCCGAGAATTACGAGAAAACATCAGCACATCTAGTTATGCTGAAGTAAAGTTCAAGATTCCAACTGAGACAGAATCCGTTACATATGGTTTCTATCGAGAGAGATCACGTGGGGTCAGAGCGGGGTGTCAACTACGCTCCACCCACTCAGACTCCCGGTCCATAATTTACAACAATATTTTATCCTAACTAACTATATATATATATATATATATGATATGATTGTTATAAATTTCTGTCTTACTGTTCTTTTTCTACTATTTGGTGAAAACTAAGATTCTAGGATGATGATATAAAAATAGACATGGTTGAGAAATATGCGTGTTCGAACGAAATAATCCTTTTAACTAAATAGATTAAAGAAATCAGTTTTTCAAAGACAAAAATTGAAATACTCAAAATTATGGTCATTCTTTTACTATTAAAAACCTTTTTTGAGAATCTAGCACATAATAAAAATGCACAAAAATATATACTATACAAAGTAATGTTAAATATAAAATATTATAGCAATTTATAATAATTATAAATAATAAAACGCTTCCCACACAATACACGTACATATCTTTAAGTTATATATGTTTTATCAACCAATATTTAAGTGCCTCGGGGAGTTTTAAGAGGTTTATCTATTAACCACCTTTGTCCGAGGCAGGGTATTCAGAGAATTTCAATTTCCCTCCATATTGATTTTCGGATGATGAAAGGAAACAGAGACGAGAAGAAAAGATATAATTACACTTGCAAATCGCCGGAAGGTACACGACATATACAATCTTGGTCAATCTTTTATTTACTTATTTATTGAGCCTCAAGATAAAATTGGTATCATTCTGTTTCGGATACATCATTAGCTTGAAGACTTCCAATACGGTAGGTAATTTATTGTGTCGACTTGGAAGTTTTCTTTTAAATTTTTTTTCCTCTTTCTCTTTTTTTTCTTGTGAGGATAAAGGGATGGTTCAAAATAAGATCGTTCATTTATTTCAAAAAACAATAAAGACGTATCTTTTATTTATGTGCTTATATATTTGAAATGGTAAGGCAAGAAATTGTTTAATTAGAAGTTTAGTGGGGTGGTGTTAAAATTGAGAGAAAAGGGTTGTTCCGGAATTTTAAAAGTGATGCGATAGTAATCGAATTGATACATGATTTGTATTTATTTTTTAAAGTATTGAAGTTTAAATTATTAATTGTGATCGATAATACAAGTATCTCTACAAATTTGTTTTATTCATAATATCAATAGTATTTCTATAAAATTCAACAATTTAATAATAACCATGGTAAATTTGTCATTTTTCAAAGAGATTAAAAAAAACACATTATGTGTATCATAGTGTTAGAGCTAGTTAAATTAAATTGCTTGTTTAGTTGATCTGTAAATTTTATGAATGCCCATTTTTCTCTCTTGTAAATGTTCTCTATTACTGGCCTCCAAAAGTTAAAGTGCAACATGCTTTTCGAAACTTTCCGTTAAAAATATATCAAGAAAAATGTAATTCATAGTTCATATGAATGATAGAAGCAAATTATAAGAAAACTTATGAAAAAGAACGAAATCAACTACTTTCATTTTAAAGAATTGGACACTCAGGGTGAAGATGTGCCAGGATCAAACTTTAGTAATTTCGTGTGTATGTTTTGTACATGATTGTTGAACTTCAATACTTATTGGTTGTTTCATTGACAATAAACACACACGAGAGCCTAGCAATGTTTAAGTTTTTTCGGTTGCCTGATTTGATCGGAATGGATGGAAATAGGGTTGTCAAAGGTTGTTGTTCATAGACGTCTGAATGCGCTTCACGGTGTGGTCTATTGACAGTGGCAGTGGGATCAGTATAAATCTGGAGATTACATATCTTGAAGACATGTTCCATGTCGATCACGTGTAATAACATCTGCAGGGGACCGTTTTCTAGTTTTTTTTCTTCCTGAAGAAAGAACAGCAGTACTATACCTCAGCTCGTTGTATATCATTTTGTCACATCAGAAAATGAATCACCGTTATTACGGTGTAAAAAGATTTTTACAATGCAGATCTCTATGCAAGATGACTATTCGTGTGTCCTCTTGAACAGACGACAGAGATTTTCTTGTCTATGTTGGGCAAGAGAATACGTTTTCTGGACCTGACATCAATGGGCTTCTGTACTCTTCACAAATGAGACCAGATTCATACAGGAGAACGATTCAGAACGTCTTCTCTGATCTGGATGGAACAATGCACCACAAATACAATAAATTCAACGTTGTTTAAAAACATAGTCATAGAGGTGGTAGAATTATTGTTTGGGCAGGGTTCTCTCTTGGTATTCACGCTGACCTGTATTTGCTTTATGGAGGAACTTAACTCTTGTGAAGAAATGCCAGGACAAAATCCTTGATCAATGTCTTCCCATATACCTGCTGTTGGTAACTTCCTTCAAATGGACTAGAATACGCGACCTCCTGAACTCTACTTATTTTTCATCCAATAAAGCATTTTGGGGACTACCTTCGTAAATATGTTGCTGCTTTAACTCCTTTTCCAAGGTTGTCACATGAGCTGGAACAAGGAATGCTCCATATGTGATATACGCTTCCCATTTCGGTGTCCGACAACTTAATTTGCAACATAGAAAGTTTATGCCACCAAAGCAATTCAGGGGTGGATACATTCATTATTAGAACCCACTTTTGCAATGTTTCCGGGGCATTTTCAGCATAAAACTGTAGTGTACTGCTTTTACTAATTCAATAAACAATCTGTTTAGTGTACATTTCCTCCAAATTTCTTGTTTCTGTGTGTTTATTTTCAAATTAAACACAAAACCTGGTTTAACCTTAAGTCTTGGCGGCTAGAGTATATAACATCAATAACTAAAGAATTGTTATCTCTGGCTTTGTACGCACTTTTTAATTTATTCAAAAATATGTCATAAAACTTCAAAAATTGTAAAAAAAAACCTACTGTGCTTTTGCAATTTAGCGTAAATATTTTTCTTAAAAAAATCAATCCATATACTTTAATTTTAACATTTAAATTAGTAACGTAACTGACGAAATGTATTCCATTATGTATACATTCAGTCATTTAATTATATTTAAAGTGCTTTAAATGTTGTGACTATTTTAGCTCTACACGCATACAAAAGGAAGACTCGTTTAAATAACGCTGTAATTTATTGCCCCTTAGGAGTAAGGAAACTGTCAATTACTTAATCTTATCTATGGTTTTAGAGGAAAGTCATCTGCACTTAGTAAGCATCTAATTCAATTTCAATGATTTCCCTAAGGTACTCTCAGTGAGTGATTCTTCGAGTACAAAGGAAATGTAAGTGCACACCCAACTCGAATACGTTAGAAGGGTGATCGTTTCTCTCCAATGCTACACAACAATTGCATTACTTCATCTGTTACACTTCTGACGTGAAAAGACGCACTGATTCTCACACTTTAGACTAGTAATTCCCAATTTTAGTTCATTATCTTAATGTTGTTGGTATATTCTCTGATATTCGACTTCAAGTCCATTGATTAATTTTGAAGTCGTAAAAAAGTATTACTGATACAGAGCAACAGATCTCTACAGATTGACGATTGTAATCTCGAGAAGTCTCGGTTAGAATGGGGGACCAATTGGGATTTAATATTAAATTGTCCTCCACCAAAGCACCTGATTTTGTAATTCAATCCTCTAATCACACCAATTTTTATCTTGCAGGTACATTAATTTTCTTTTCAGACTAAGTTGAAAATAAAACAGTATGTTCTTCCATCTTTTGGAACCGGAATAACTTGTTTTAGACAGAAATCTTATTTGAGAAATTCTGAAAAAAATGCTCGAAGCGTGTTGGAGATTGTAAGAATGTCGTCAATTTACTTTTATAAAAGCAGAATATTTCTGTGAACGTTCTTTCTACTAAACTTTATTGACGTATTATGGCCCTTTTACTACCATTTTATTATTGCAGTTCCAGGAATTTTTCTTATTTTGCTTCTGTGACAAGAAACCAATCCTTTTTATCCAGTTTTAAAGGAAAAATTAAAGTAAAAATAAGTTTGGCTGAGAATTTTGTATTTCTTTTAACCATTTCTACTAGAAATTGTCGAATATGAACTCTTCCGATATTTAGCAACTGAATTCTCTTTTAAATGAAAGTATTTTAGAGAAATTTATAAAATATTCATACGCTGTGCTTTCACAAATGTATTTTTTGTAATACTTTACTCCTCAATTTTTTAATTATTTTTTTAAACCTAACAGCTTATGACTTTTTAAGTATTTAAAGTGTTGTCTTACGTAACGTTATTTTTAAAAAAATATTGTTTTCTGCAAGACATTTACCATTCATATTTCAAAGACACTGTTAAGTTGCAACAATCATCCATATTTGAAATATATTACTTTTATAACTGAAGTATATATATTGACTATATTTCAAAAAATACAGTTTCTCTAATTCTTGGTGTTGGGTTTCTCTCACTCTTTCTCTCTCTTTCTCTTTCTATCTTTCTTTTTCTCTTTCTTCTCTTTTTCTCTCTTCTCTCTCTTTTCTCTCTTTTTTCTCTTTTCTCTCTTTTTCTCGTTTTTCTCTTTTTCTCTCTCTCTCTCTGTGTGATGCCGAAGGGCTTAGGTTTCCTTCCTTCCTTGTGCTGGGAAATACGTTTAACGCGAAATCGCTTGATCGGTTAACAAGAAATAGTGTGACGGGTGCTTACGCGTTTCACTAACCTTCTCTGATAAACTTTTAAATTGTATTTATTTTGACCAATCCCCACTGAGAGCTGGAAGTGTGACTTATGCAAATAAGATAGTTTCGTGTTTAGCGAGTTCGAAAGAGATATAAAAGGGAGAAATGAAATGAAGAAGAGGATGACTAAGCGGTTTGATAGAGTAGAACTCCGTGTTTGAGATTAAAAAGTAAACTACGTCGTTGTCCAAGAAGGTGTTTTTTATCCGTCTAGCTTAAATGAAGTGAAATTTGAAGATTGTTTAGGGCGGATCAGAAGTTATTGAAGATATCCCAGATTACAGCCACTTTATAAATTCTACTTGTTCCAGGTTCCTACTGAAGAAGATTTCAGGTCTGTAACTTTTGTGGCTTAAATTTAAATGTGTAGTTTGATTGTACGTGTTATTTCCCCTCGTGATATCAGTTAGTATTCCGTCGCCCATAATTGAATGCTGATAATACTCCATGATAATTTATTGTTCTTAAAGTTGATTATTAATTGTATAATTGTGTCTTAAAGAAATAATAAATAAGTGATTTATTATTTGAGTAGTCTTTAATGATGAATACTACATATCCTAACATAGATAATATGCAAAGGGGTAGTGGGAGACTACGACACTGGCGCCCAAACGAAATACCGGAATTAAGAGCAGGTGCAGGATTTAGAGTTTTGCCGGAGTTATTTTTTTCGGGTAAAGAAAATGTGTTTGAGTTTTTAAATAATATTGATGATAATATAGCTTACTATGAAATACCGGCGAATCTATCGTGTGCATATTTAAAAGGTCATTTAGTTGGGAGAGCGTTAGACTGGTTTGATGTGATTGGGTTCGAGTGTGTAAATGAAGAAGCGACTGCATTTGCAACACTTAAAAAGAAATTGTCAGATAGTTTTCCGGTAATACGGAATAAATCAGAGCTAGAAGCTCAGTTTTTTTCGTCAAAACAACGGAGAGGTCAAGCCCCGTCAGACTTTATTTTTCAGATGTTAAAATTACATAAAAACTTGGAATTAAATTATGATGAGATAAAGTTGATTGATCACATAGTAATGCGACTAGAACCCCAAATAATGGATTATTTAGAAGTTCGAAACCCCACAACGAAAACTCAATTGATAGAGTTGGTAGACCGGTATGAGGAACGTCATAACTGCAGGGAAAATCAGGGTTCGAGTAATAATTTTGCTAGACGAAGTTGGGATGTGAGTAGGAATCCTGAGGAAAGAAGGAATAATAGAAACTGGAGAGATACTGGGGTCGGAAATAGTCAAAATGATCAAAGAGGACTAGGACAAGGTCATCCAGCACAGAAGCCATGGTAGGAGACAAAGCCTATGCAGATTGGATCTAAAGACTAGTCAGGTTGTATAATTCTAATTTGTTTATTTTTCCTCTGACAGACAGTTCGGAGTATTTTCCATGTGGGCTAGTCTAATTTTTTGTAAAGTTAACGTACAAAAGTGTCACTGAGTTGTGTGCATTTTCATATCGGTTGAAAAGACTTTTGTATTAATTTTTTTTCCAAATTGTGGAAAAACATTTGTTGAATTGCAATTGTTTTTGCTACACATTAAAGACGTGGCTTTATATGTGAGATTACTTGTATTGTTTGTTGTAATATATTCTATGTAAAATGTATATATTTTGTGTGTAATTATTAAGAAGTATAAGTAATGTCTGGTTTCTGGGCGCGGTGTAATTAGGAATACTAACAAAAAACATTAACAGCGCAGCGCGATTGATTGGGAATTTTTGAAAATGAAACCAGATAAAGGTTATTTTGTTACTAAACTATATATATATAATATAATGTATGCCATATTTTATGTCAATAAGGAAGTTGTATAAAAGTTCTGTGCATTTAATGTCATGTTTTAGAAAAAATTGACAAGGTTTCCTTTCAGGGCAGCAGTCCCTGAACATAGTGATGTGATGAAAGTTTGATGTCGTATGAAGATATTGTATAACATTTTTGTATTTATTAGCACTTAAGTAAAGTGCATGATCAGGGTTTTTTCCTTGAAAGGTTTTCCCCTGATCTTCGCCCGAATGGGATGCACTGTAGGGAACCTAATATTGTGAAAGATAAATAAATTAGAGTGGAGTACCCTTTTGAGTAGTCATTTCTGTGTGCTAGTTTAATTAAAGTTTCTAACTTAGAGTTAAAATTTTCTGCTAATTCAGTGTTTTCAGGCATTATAAAGTTCGTGAGTTAAAACTTTCTACAAGTTTAGTATTTTCAGGCGTTATAAAGTTCGTGAGTTAACTTTTTACAAGTTCAGGCATTCTAGAGTAGTTAAAATTTGTGCAGGTTCAGTGTTTTTCAGATGTTAGGTAAATTAAGCGAATTCTTGCAGGTCGTTTAGACCGTCAATAAGTCACGCTTTTTTTCTCGGAGGGGGGTTGTGACGGGTGCTTACGCGTTTCACTAACCTTCTCTGATAAACTTTTAAATTGTATTTATTTTGACCAATCCCCACTGAGAGCTGGAAGTGTGACTTATGCAAATAAGATAGTTTCGTGTTTAGCGAGTTCGAAAGAGATATAAAAGGGAGAAATGAAATGAAGAAGAGGATGACTAAGCGGTTTGATAGAGTAGAACTCCGTGTTTGAGATTAAAAAGTAAACTACGTCGTTGTCCAAGAAGGTGTTTTTTATCCGTCTAGCTTAAAGAAGTGAAATTTGAAGATTATTTAGGGCGGATCAGAAGTTATTGAAGATATCCTAGATTACAGCCACTTTATAAATTCTACTTGTTCCAGGTTCCTACTGAAGAAGATTTCAGGTCTGTAACTTTTGTGGCTTAAATTTAAATGTGTAGTTTGATTGTACGTGTTATTTCCCCTCGTGATATCAGTTAGTATTCCGTCGTCCATAATTGAATGCTGATAATACTCCATGATAATTTATTGTTCTTAAAGTTGATTATTAATTGTATAATTGTGTCTTAAAGAAATAATAAATAAGTGATTTATTATTTGAGTAGTCTTTAATGATGAATACTACATATCCTAACATAGATAATATGCAAAGGGGTAGTGGGAGACTACGACAATAGTACAATCCGACTTTTGGATCCGACACTTAAGTGTTTTAGAAAGTTTCTGATCATTGGATGTCCTACTGTATCATTGGGATAATTCATTGCAGTAGATAATGATAATGGGTGTACAGCGCTTATTTCTTTATGGTAGAGAAAAAAAACATTTTGGAGTTGTTCAAAGCTTAAAAAATATCATGAATGCAGATCCCGACGACGGAAATGAAATGAATAATGCAGCTCCTGTTGCCACGACATCGGAAATGAGGAGCATCATAGGAAGTATGCACAGATATTTACACGCATATCCCAATGGTAAAATGAATAACAAATGGATGACATCGAACAATTTGTTGATAATATGAAGCTAAAAAAGGCAATACAAAGAAAAATCAAATTATTTTCCAAAAGCTCAATATTTTATTTTCCAAGAAAACTTGAAAATTTTGCGTCAAATTTCATCACGTTCTTGTGAATATTTTTGTTTCTTTGATTTTTATAAGATACATGCATCAATACATATCTATGTAAAAAAAAGTACTCTAATAAACTTAATTTTGTCAAATATAATTTTTTTTGCAATATCCTTTAACACAAAATTCGTTTAGAATTTCTTTTTGATAGGTAAGATATATAAAATAAATAAGTATTAATTTTTTTTAAAAAGTGAATAATTACTTTTTTAGTGATATATAGTGTTTATAAATTTCAAATTTGTTTTCTGTGGTTTCTAAAGTATAATAAAGAATGAATCTCTATTTAACGAACTTTTTTCGGGATTTCGTTCAATAGAGGTCGGACTGTATACAGGAGAAGATTGTTCTCAATTTCAGTATCTTTATATCATTGTGTAATTAATAGATATTTATTTAGCATTTAAAGTACGATATTCTCAATTTGCTGTTAAAAATAGCGTAGCTGGAAGGATAGATGAATCTCCGAGGACATCTTTTGTGGGGAAATTATATCTATTTTTTCCCTGGGGAAACTAGGTTTATTTTGCGTGGGACTTGCTTAACTAGGTGTAGATTTGGATAGAATAGATTCTTCGACTAGTTGGGAAAAGGTTTTGTTGGAGGGGACAGGGGATCCGCGAGGGGCAATAGGTTTTCTATAACCGATCGGGCAAAAAAGTAGTACGGGGATTCTAGAAACTGATATCATTGAAGTCCAGTATTAATCATTTAACACAAAAGTGAAGGAACTCAAATATTTTTTCGTGTTGGAAAATGAAAAAGAAAAAAAAAACATTTTCCAGGAGTACACTGTATTTTCAACTTAAAAAAAATGTTACATCAAAATTTATGTATTTTAATGGCTTTTTCTAATTTTAAGCCTACAAGTAATTTTAATTGTACATTATTTTATAAACAGAAATTTTAAGCATGCGCTACCACATGCGTCCTTAAAATTTAATTATTGATCATTTTATTCGAGTTTTTTGTTTGAAAAACTACGGCAATTCCATTGCACTAGGTGAGTTAGGTACCTGGTAAAACCAGCTCAAGGCCATTGATCTCCATAAAATAGGCCGGTAGAGAAGATAATTTGAAAAATATCCTAACTTACCTTAAAAATAGGGAGAAAAAAAAATCAAGAGAAACATAAAAAATGCGTTGTAATAAAATAGCGTAATATAGAAAATGCACTTCGCTATTTGGGGGTTATTTTACGAAGAAAATAGTAAAATGTTCCTGGAAAAAGTTCACAAAATAGAGAAATTTCTAAAATAGAGATTCGTTACATGGAGATTCGACTGTATTTTATTAAACACCTTAAAAAATAACAAAAATCATGAACTTCATTTAATAACTTATTGTATGAATCCTCTTTTCCCTGTTTTTAAAATATTTCGTAACATACATTTTATACAACCACACTTATCACCTTTGTTATTACTAGTTTTTAATCATCAGCTATATTTTGTCAATCAATCATCAGAATTCTTACTCTTGTTTTGTAACATATGTATCTATTGTCTTATTTCCTCATTTAGTATTCCTGTAATTTTAGTATTGCGAATTGTCTGTAAATCTGATATCTAGAACAGGTAGATGTAATCACAACTTGCAAAAATGTTCAAAACGATCCGCGCTATAGTGTATTCATTAGATGAAAACATTTAATACAAGATATGCCCATTAAGAAAACTATGACATGTGAAGGGGAAAAAAATCTGCGTTTTTGAACCATTTTTTCAATTGCTTAGATCAAGCTAAATCTTTGTACTAGTGAAACAGTGATGGCACGGCTAGCTAGTATAAATTAGTATTTATTTACAAGGATCATAGTACACACAAAAAAATAATACGAAAAGGAATAGGTATCACGTTACATGATTATATCTAAACCATAGATTCTCAACGTGGGCAATTGAGGGCCTCCTTGTGGGCGTTTGAGGCTTTCAGGGGGGCGGTAAAAGACCCTAAGAAAATTAGGGGGTGTTGAGATGGCACCGGAGGGGCTTGGGTAAATTTTCTAAATATAGTCTAAAAAACACTAAAAAAACATGCTGATTATGTACTAACAAAAGTAAACTTTAATACTGTTTGTTATGCTGATTGTATGTATTTAAATCATTTCTCTTTATCACATATACGAAAATTTACATATTTCGATAGTTCGGGAAGTGGTTGAAGAACTTAAAGATTACATTTTGCATTCAGACCTACATTAAAGTGAATGATATAGTTAATTTTAATTTCTGTAGTATATATATACGTATTGTCTTTGTCTGTGAGCAGTAGGAAAAATGTTTCGTCCACTGCATTTCATTGCATATATTATCCAAGAAATATAATTAAATATTTTAACCAGGAATTAACGTGTGATTCTTTAAAGCTGAAACTGTCCATTGATATTTATTTTGAAAGCAATAGTTTATTAAGAATTACTTCGTATCATGAAACCCCTGCCTGTCTTTATAACACGTAAACTAAAACTTCTATTCCACTCTTTTAAATGAAGAAGAAATTCAGAAGAGTTTCATTTCGAACAATATCCTATCTACGACTAAGATACATAATATTACACATTTAAATATATTTGTGGCAATAACTATTTCAGATTCCCAAGTAAGAAAATTGGGGCTTTAGTAAAAAATTAAATTAAAAAATATTTTTTCTATTAGTAATAGAATATATTTAAAATTCTGTTTCACCATGTACACTCTTATTTCTCTAGAGTGGGAGGGGGCGGTATCGAAGTATTCACTAGAAAAGCCAGTTCAAAAAAGGTTGGGAACCTATGATCTAAACAGTCGAGCTGTTACTAGCCCTAGGATTAGACTCTAGGGGGCGTTGCTAGATTAATTACACCATTATATATATATTTTAAACCTACATCTCATATCAGTAAAATTTCCAGTTTTCTGTTTTTGTTTCCAGTTTACTATTTGCTGTTTAGTGTGTCTCTGTACATGGTGACAGAAACTAAGATGATTTCTTACTATTTTTATTTTAATTAATTTTCAGTTTAAAAAAAGTTGTTTTAGTTATCGAAGATCTGTTTCCCTTTCCATTATTCTTAAGGAAAAAGGCTTAAAATAAAACATATTTTTTAAAAAATGTCAGGACTTTTAAGAAACAGTAATTTTTAATGCATTTCTCCCTTTGCTAGATAAACTTTGAAAATATATCATTGCCATTAAAATAAATGAGAAAATTTATGTAAAAAGGAGGGGAAACTGTAATAATATCAAATAAGCCTTTCCCAAAATTAAAATCTGTTGAGAGTAGTTCTTGGAACGTAGCTTCTTAGATGGCCAGCTGCCTCCAACCCCTTTTTGTTTGTTTTCCGGCACCCCAGGTCAAGAGGCCTTAAAAGGCTTCTTCTTTCAAAGCGGGCAACAGATGGGCCCCACCTGATGTCAGCTGAAATGGTCTGTTCATTTGTTTCATTTAATACGTGACCCTGCTTCATATGTATGTAAAGGATGCAACACGGAGGCTATTGGGGACTTGAGCCTCGGTCAAGTACCGAGGAGGATTTATTTATTTTTTATTTCTCTACCTATCCCACTGGACAAGCTATTTTTTCAACCTATTTTTTACACCCCTTGTGGGCAGCCAATATGAGTCTCCTTCCTCACCCATCCCCGACCAATCAGAGAGCAGTGTCTCAACTCTCAGCCAAGTCAAACATTCCGAGGAAAGGAACAGAATTTTTCAAGTCAAGATGTCATTCATAGCCACGCCTCCGGATCGCCTCCAATCAACCAATAGCCAACAAGCCTCTACGCAAAAAGAAAAACTCCACAAACGTCGTTCCCACATCTAAAACATTCATGATATGGGATTGAGGACTGATTTACCGTCTAGATGCCCACAGATCAACCGAGGAGGATATCTGAGCTTGTACCCCGCTCTCCAACGGGAGGACTTTGAGCCTCGACAAATTTAACGTACATCAACCCTTCTACACGATGGGTCTTCAGTGGCACTAGGGTACAAACTCATGACACGCAAGCCACGAGTTCATGACCAATAACCCTAAGGCTACCGCGCTCACTAATAAACAATCAAATCAAGCAATGACCAAATTATCCAATTACCGTATTTGCTCTAATTTAAGCCGTGCCTTTTTTCCAATGTTAATGCTACTGCAAATCGGGTGCGACTTAGAATCGAAGGGAAAAAATTTCGTTGGATGGGGAAATTAGAGCAATTACAGGTTTATATTTGTGTTTAAAAGTTTATAATATTAATAAAATAAAACTAATTATTCACATCTTATTTGTTCTCATTTTAAACTTATTTTAATTTCTTAAAATTGGATAGCGGTAAACCATTTTGGCACTGTTTATTATTTTCCCCAAAAGTTGAGATTTTGGGGTGCCTCTTAGAATCGATGGCGGCTTGAATTCGAATAAATACGGTATTGAAAAATGCTTGAGATGTATATTTTCCAATATTTAAGCATGTTTATTGATTTTGTCTTAAAACATCACCAGTTGTCTGTTTTTTCCAATAAAATTTTCAATTAAATTTTTATTAGCATTACCTGATATGATTTTTATAAAGGCAAGATATTTAATTTATTTTTAGTACTTCCTTTAATTTACTTTGAAATACAATAAGTTATCCTTCTCTTATAGTATCTGCGTCTAGTCTTTTATAATTGCAATTAGTTTCTTATTATTTAAAACTTTCTCCTACGAGTATTTTTTTCTTAAATTTACATCTGAATTATTTATGTTAGAAATTTTTCCTGTAATGAATTATTTACTCCTCCAATATTATATTTGAGCTTTCACTAAACCTTATTATAAGCAAACTTGAAATGCCTTCTTAATTAACTAAGCTAACGTTCTTATCCATTCAAGCGAGATGGATGAAATATGCATTGTGTATATATTACAAAATTAATATCTTTTCGTGCCATTCTTTGACAAGAATCTTACCTGAAAGCTTAGATGCAAATCTTTCGACTTCAGAAGTAAAAGGATTTGCAACGTTGCTGCCTTAATAGCATTTTCTGAGCTGGAAATTAAATTCCAGACGATGTCAGGAATCTCAGTCCTTCATCTTAATTCAAGATTCTTAGAATCCAAGCCTTCTACCTACCGTAAATATCTTTGTAGTGAATATTACACCTTAATGTATATTTCTTTGGCGAAATTGCAGAACCGTAAATTTGCAGGTTATGGTGATGAAAATTGGTTCAGTTCAGTTTTCTCCTATTTGTTGGAACCGTATTTCCAAATAGTGTGTAATAAAGTTTTTTACTTTCAATTTGATATGGATCCTTACAAAGACTGCTCCTTTTGGTATCAGTGACATAATTAAAAGCAAAGCGTAGGTACAATACATTTTTATTTAGATCCCCCCAAGCTTTTACCCGAAGATAAATTAATAAATATATCTCTTACAGGGGTTACTTATAAGATAAAAAACATGAAATTCAATTGTCGAGATGTTAGCTGCTGGACAACCATTCGAGTAACAAGTAATAAATAAAAAAAATTAAGTCTGTTCCTACTTAGGTCAACAAAGAAATTTTATTTCGGTTACTTTTTATTAAATAATTACAATTAATATAAATATGTATATACAGTCAACTCTCAATGATTCGAAGTTAAAGGGACCAATGAAAAATTTCGAATCATCAAGAGGGTAGAAGAAATTTCCAAAATATATGAAGAGAGATTTTTTCTAACACATTTAAATTTGAAGCAATGTAAAAGAACAATTGTACATATGTATAAAATTATTTTAAAGCATTTTTAAAAAGTATATATTATATACAGAATAAATATTTTACAGAAATTTAAAGCCCTGTATTAAAAGAATACATTCAATATATTAATACACAATCCTACGCATCTCTTCTTCAAAATAGTGGACCCTCCTTTCTGAACACATGTGTAGCAAGGCCTCTTTTTAAAGAAACATGTGGATGGCTGATAAGTGCGGTTGGTTTATTGTCCACTTAAAGGAATGTTAACAATAAAAGTGTCTTTTCGCCTGAGGATTCTTACAAACTAAGAAGGGGTAGCAGACAGAGGGTTATAAAAGGGGCTACGTTACAGGGGAGACACGCAGATACAACTCAACTCAAAACTTGTTAACTCCAACCTGTTTATTACAGGACTGCAGATGACAGTGAGTGTTCAAATTGTCGAGAGTTTTATAAGATAACTTCGAATTATACAGGGTGTCCAGCCTTAATGTGACCCAATAGCTAATTCCCGAACCGTTCGGTTTAGATATACACTTCCCATTTGAAAAATGTTTTAAAACGGGTAAGGAATGTTTTTACGTGCTTTTCGAACCAAAAAACCCAATTAGAAAAAAATTACAAAAATTAATTTTTTATACGGTCCCCAGGTCCTATCACTTATATTTATAAAAAATACATAACACAAAAACAAAGTAAACACAAAGTTTCATTTTATTACGATAAAAACTGGCCGAGTTATGGAACTTTCAAAATCACACTTTATATGCATTTTCTAGGCTATTTTCAAGAAGCTAGTAAGGGGCCGTCTCCAAAGTGAAATTAGTTGGAACTCTGCTAGGAAACTTTCGCTCTTGCACATCACTCTTATGTAGATCGTTTTTAAATTTAAAAGCATACGTTAATAATACAATAATTGAGTACTTATGAAATAAAATTTATTCTGTGTATGCGTAAAACGTAGAAAAAATAAAATATTTTGGACGAAGAAAACATCTCAAAAGCAGTTCCAAAAAATAGACATATATGCTGCGGCTTGAGTCTGATTTGCTGCGTTTTTGCTGATCATGACGAACGTTAAAAATCTGTTGTGTAGTCGCTTGCAATTGCATACAGTCGTATTCTAATATTACGAATTCTACTACGGGAGAACGAGATCTATAAAAATGAAGAATACTCCGAAATGGTACTGTTTTATGGGCAGTGTAATCGAAATAAGAGAGAGGTGACAAGACTTTATACTATTTAATTTTCCACTCCAAGACATCCATCTTATTGCACAATTACCCGTGCTGTTCAGCGCTTGTATAAAACTGGGAGTTGCAATAGACGTATTCCCTGTCTCGTGCCTACACCATTATTTAAGTTAATTTGGTCGTTCTGATATAATAAAACCCCTGATTCATGATTGGCTCATCATTCCACATTATGCTATAATTTGAAAGGCAAATCCTGTATTATTTTGCTGCTATTTGTTTAAACAAGGTGTATTAATCTTTTCAGTACAAGTTGTACTTCTTTAATTTAATTTTTATTGTTTGCCATACCGCAATACAAATTGTCAATCTATGATGTTTACTACGATGTTTTAATTTTTCTATGATTTTTTTTTGTTTTTTTTTTTGTTCTTTCTGTAGATAGTGAATTACTGTTCTCTAAACTCACTTTATATACGACCCCCTTTTCTGAGCAACTCAGATGCTTCAAATTTATGTAGGCATAACTCGGCCAGTTTTTATCGTAATAAAATGAAACTTCTTGTGTCTACTTTGTTTTTGTGTACTGCATCTTTTTCTAAATATAAGTGATAGAACCTAAGGACTGTATAAAAAATTAATTTTTGTAATTTTTTTGTAAATGGGTCTTTTGGTTCGAAAAGCACGTAAAAGCATTCCTTACCTTTTTTAAAACATTTTTTAAATTGAAAGTGCATATCTAAACCGAACGGTTCGGGAATTAGCTATTGGGTCACATTAAGGCTTGACACCCTGTATATATAACGAGTTGTAGTGTGGCCAGCCACAGATTTTACTTCGAAATATTGAATGTACCAAAACGTATTGTCTTAGTTCGAAATATCAAGAGTTTTTCTAGGGACTGAGCATATACTTCGAATTATCGAGAGGTTCGTATTATCGAAGGTTTGAATTATCGAGAGTCGAACGTACATATGACAGAATCACAATATTAAATGACAAAATAGGAAGCGATTTCCTTGCAATTTTCTATTTTCCTTTCTATATACGGTGTTGACTAAAATAATTGAGCGGACAGTCTTAAAAAAATTTTTTAATAAGCAAAACGGATGCCAACCATATCGGATCACTATTCGAACTGATTGCGAAAAGGTTGAAACAGTTGGCACGGAGCTGAATCTATACAAAGAAATTCTCGCCAACTGGCGCCAACATATGGTGTTGGTCAATTTTTTTTTGTTTGTTACTATTTATTCATTCATTAAATTTAATTATTCTAATAAAATAGTATATTAAAAAGAATTACATTCTCAGAAGTTAGATTATCCAAGGTGGGATTCGAATCCACGATTAGAAGTCCAACGCGCTATCCATTGCGCTACAGAGACACAACGAGCGATTTTAAATTTTTTTATATAGAGTTGGTATATTATTTTTGTTTGTTACTATTTATTCAATTTTTAATTTAATTAATGAGTTAATATTTGAAAAAACTGTATTAACATCAAGTGTCATCCACTACAAGTTTAAAAAAATGTATTTGAACTTGAGTGGAAGAAAAAAAAGTATTTTATTATCGATTGGAAATTTGAACAAGGTATAGATTTATATATATGTAGAGAGAGAGTGTGAACTAATAGTAGGAATTGAAAAATATTAAGCGATAATGCCAAAGAATCTCGTCTTACATACGCAAGATATAGTGGCTGAGCCTAGTGGTCATGGACTCATGCCCGACGTATTACTTGACCTTGAAATTTTGAATCAAGATTCGTCACCTATAGCCCGATTATGGTGTGACATTATTAAGCTCTCACTCACATATAAAAAAAACTATTATTATAAATTATTGAAGATGATTCGAGTGAAATATACATTTTGTATGTCTGAGACAGTAGCGCACAAAGGAATTTTTCAAGGGGGGTGGTCCAGGGTGGAAAGTCTACTATTCTTGTCCCATGCTCCAATACGCCACCCAACAGATTCTTTTGATTTTGTCTATTTTCGAGAACAAAAAACAGTAAAAAATTAATGAATAAATAGCATTAATAACAAATAATTAAATTTTACGTACTACATACACAAGATTATAATCAATCGAAAAGAAAATCAGGGGCTTGAGGGGGGAGTGTCCGGACCCGAGGACTTCCTCCCCTTGTGTGCGCTACGGGTCTGAGACATTAGGAAACAACGAATGAAATGTACTTAATGTTATCTGCCACATCTGAAATATTCAACATTGTGTGTAAATTCTGTATATCAAATCAAATATGAACAAAATATTATTTTATTTTGAAGTTACTTTTTGATGAAAACAAAAGTCGTGAGGCTTAATTCATTTAAAATGGGTCCTCGTCTTTAAAGACGGAGTTTATATCTTTTATTCAAGAATTTTTGCAAAAAAAAAAAAAGAGAGACGTTCATTTCGTGTTTCGGTAACTTAAGAGATGCTGAATCGAGTGACAAAATACCTTTGTCAGCCTCACACTTATTATTTCATTTTTGTTCCGTGCGTGACAATGCAACAAAAGCAAAATGTGTTCTTCTCAACTCCGGTGTTGTATTCCGAATCCATACAACTCATTTTAAAAATTTACTATACCTGTTCGAATTTTTTATTGAAATTGCCTTAAGATTTCTCTCCGTTTGATGCAATTAAGAATCAATTACGTCTTCCTATTTCAAAAAACCAAAATTACTTTGGTAAATACTTAGCACTAACTACTTCTAAATTACTTATTAATCACTCGGAACTAAAGACTGACTTTTGTAAAATATCCAAATGCTCCACTTCTCGCCTCAAAAATAAATTTCTATTAAGTGAATTATCTGTTTCATTAGTAAGAAGCAAGGTGATTGTTTTTGCATTAACCATTTTTTTTCTTTCGAATTCACTGTTCTGTTTCGTAATGTGGAAAGTGATTTCAATTTCTTAAAATAAAATTACGCGTGATTCTTTTTATTATTCATTGAGGTATAAAAGTAAAATAATCGTAACGGGCTTTATATATTTTTTTTTCAGAATTTATGCTATTATATTCAACTTAGCATTTTATGCATGTTATATATATATATATGGGAGTCTAACCAAAATCTTCCCCCAAAAATTAGACTCTTCAGATAGCGGGGTGTTAGTGGCGAGGTGTCATGGGGCATTTTAGAAATTTGCTGGTGAAGTTTGAATAAATCGAATCAAAATAATTCAAACGAAGAGGCTTCTTGAAAATAAAAGAATTTATTTATGAATTATAGGGAAAAGTTTACAGGGGGAGTATTTACAGGGCAATAGGAATTAAAATAGGCAGATATTAGAGAAAGTTGATAATACCCTCTAGGAAGACGTTAGAAATCTAAAAAAAAAAGCTCATTACGTGACATGTGATAAATTTACAGCTTGGTTAGCGAGAGAGCGTAGTTGCACAAAAGCACTCTGCGTGTTTATCGTACGGTGGTTAGTGGGCCTCTGCCTGATTATTATTTGTCAGCGTTTCGTAAGCTCATCAGATGGTGTTGATCTGGAATGCTGTTTTAATTAAAATTACCATCCTCTGGAAAGGGATATGATCTAACCTTTTTTCAAAAATAGTTAAGTGAGGTATTCTGCGCACACATTATATATATATATATATTACAATGTGAAATATAGTTGGTAGAGATGGTAAGGCCTTATTTATTCCTTGATTTGGTGATTGGTGTACTAGATGTATAATGATGAAGCATGTTCGTGTAGATCAGAGAGGGAGAAATTTTTTGAAACGTGAGTCAAATTTTGTTCATATTTTTTTAGTACGAGCTCTTAGGTCACTAAGACCTATTTGCACCAGAGTTAATTTTAAAAATTTTTAACTAAGTATTTTTAAAGCTAAGCACCTCTTTAAAATTCAACTGGCTTAATGGGTAAAAATGGGTGTGGTTTGACGATTTAAAAATTTTTAGTGGGGTCAAAAATTCTTAAATGTTTGGTGCAAATGGCAATAAGTGTTTGAATGAACAAGGAGTAACGAAAATTACATACAATATAAATTATATGATTTTTTTCTTAGTATATATATATATATGTATAACAAAATTGATTATAAAGTATTTAATGAGAAATCTGTTGTTGATTTTCAGATAGTTTTCTAATATTAGGTTCATATTTCGTATTCATTAGTTTAATGCACTTCGCAGTTAATTCCCTGTTAAGTCTATTTCTATTTGAAGATTTTACAAAGTTCATTGAAGAAAACAATTTTTTACACAAATATATGGACCCATACATCGTCAAAAGAAGAGCATCAACTAGTTTTTTCATTGATATAAAGTTATTTGGTAAAGAGTCCCACACGTTAATTATAATATTTTCTTTTTTATTGTGGGCTCAATAATATCTGCATTACTTTCACAAAGTTTTACTTCTACTTCAGAAATCAAGTCTTCAAATTTTGTTTTCCACACAACGCTGCTTCAAAATTCAATTAATTCCATTTCTAAATTATCGATATATCTAGGCACATAAATTCGGTTAACTCCATTGTTTTAAATTCTGTTTTGTATGGATACAAAATAAAGTGAAAGTATAAAATAATATATTTTCCAAACTTTTTTAATTGATTGAATCTGTCCTCAAAAGCTTGTTTTATTTCCTGCATAATCATTAAATATTTTTAATCGCATTTTCTTGAATGTCAACGGAGTTTTGAAAAATTGTGTTTTCTTGAAATATTTTTGTAATTGAGGAAGATATTTCATGGTTTTCATTTCCAAATCCTTAGTAAAGATGTCAAGTTTCGTCATAAATATTTTAATATTTTCAAACATCGTTAAAACAACTAGTCCATGCCCTTGAAGTTTTTTATTCAGTTCATTAAAGTGGTGAGTGACATCGCATGAAAACATTAAATCATTTAACCAATGTATATTGAATAATTCATCGAAACTGTTGTCTTTTTCAATTAAATGAGCCTAATTTCTTCTAATAGCGTTACAAAACGATTAAGGAACGAAACTAAGCCATCGCACGTTGTTATATGTCAAAATCCCTGATTGTTGGCACTCAATTTCCTCTAAGAATTGTGCAAATTATCGTTTGTAAAGAGTTCTTGTTTTTATAAAGTTGATTTTTAATTACAACTGACATTACACAGGAAAATGTTTTTATATAAACCATGTTCCACACATAAAACTTGTTGGCGTGTTATACAATGAAATTCAATCAGAGAATGTAAGATTTTGCTTAAGATACTGAATAAATCCAATGTTTTTCCCTGCCATACTAGGTGCACCGTCTGTTGTTACAGAAACTAATTTCTGAAGGTCAATATCCATTTCTTTTAATGCAATATCAAATTCTTTAAAAATAATCATATTCCTTAAGATAACCATTTCAACGTTAATAGTTTTATTAACTCTTCTTTGATTATATTTCCATACTTATGCCGAGAAAAACTGCTAATTGTGCATAGCCATTTACCTCATTACTCTCATCGCGCGAAAGCAATTGAATACATTTCTGTATACTTTAAATCGTTATGTGTTTGAGAAAAAATATTTTTTCTAATTCTATTTCTCGATATTTAATTATATTGCGACTTATACGTAACTCATTTACACCCTTTATAATCAAATCTTCTTTAAAATGAGCAAAAAATGTAGGACAACATCCTAAAAACTTTTTTTTTTTTTAATTCTCCTTCTGAAAGAGGTTACCCGTGGCGAGCAATTCAATGGGCAACTTGTAAACTAGCAGCTGTACAATGTTATTTTTTGGAACCAAAAAACTTTTCAAAACACTGTTTTGAGAAAAAATCTTTTTTTCTTTTGTAAAAAATACGCTTTTCTTTCTTCATCTGTTGACATGCCGAGATTAGAATGCAACGTTTCAAAATGTCTTTTTAAATTATATGTACGTGAAGTCAGTTTTTCATTACAAATTACACATGTAACCATTTTATTCCTTTCAATCGCACCATATTTATCAAATCATTCAGCTTGAACTTATACGGCTAGTTTTTAATTTTTTTAACCACCGACATAGTACAGGGTTACAATTAAAAGTATTTATATGAGGAAATTTTGTATTAACATATCTAATATATACACACATACACATAAATACACATTACTTTTAAATGCATTCAAAATAGATGCCATTAAGTTTAACGCCGGTAGTGATTGGTACAGATGCGCTTTAAATTGCAAGCCAAAAATTGCTAGTATCGAGAATAACAGGCAACGCATGGCACCCATTGGAACCTCACAAGGTGAAACAAAGAGGGGACGTTACAAGTGCTATGGAAGTCTCTTTCTATAAACATAACTGAATATAATCTTACAAAAATGCATTTTATCCGATGTATAGATGCATTTTATGGTTATTCACTTTGGTTTGCCGATTTTTTTCAAAAAAAATTGTGAGTAAAATTATACACTTTATTTGACATTTTGTAAACACTTTATTTAAAAAATTGCATACTTTCGTATACATTTGTTGTCATTTGCGAAACTTTGGAACTGTAATGATCAAACTGAAGGCCATAGACAACATTTCAACTGCTTTTGTGTCAATGCAAGATTCGAGAAAAAATACAAATAGAATATATATATTCCACACAAATTAGAAAATCTAAATAAACCCGCGTAAACAAACAAGTGGTTGCCTAGCAGTTGTGGGTCATTGTCTGAGCCACGAGTCGTAGGTTCGCCATCACTGTTCTCTCTATATGATACTCCATTTTTATTTCACTTAGGAGATGGCACAGCAAAGAACACAAAAGCACATATAAGCAGCAACAAAAATTAGCGAATATTAGGACAAATACAAAGCGCGGCCTGAATCTTCCAATGAATCTCGGCTTTTTATATGAAACACATACCGGAAGTTCCAAAATTCACATGACTTCCGTGGAAGGATCTTGTGATTGGTGGAAAAATACCGTATGGGGAGGGGATTAAATTCGGGATGATTAAAATACAATGAGGTTTTAATTTCTATGATATAAAGTTACGATTACATCCCGTTAGGCGGGTAAGCTAATTTACGTGAGAGTCCTGGAGGTGGTTAGGACCATTACAAATTAAAAATCTTTTAAGATGAAATTAACATGCATAACATTTATACATATTTAATTAATATTTATTTAAAATTCTAATCTATCATATTTTTTTTAATCTAAATCACAATTACTCATTTCATAATCATGTTTCGAAACGCGTCTTATTTCATTTAGCAATTAAAGTTTAAACCTATATTTTTATAGATGCATTAATAATGTGACTTATTCTTGAATTATCGACATATTTATTCTCGACTTCCAATAAAAGAATATCAAAAAGCAAACACGTACGTTTGAAGCTTTCTCTATGACACGAATATTATTTCTATAAATCACTCATATTTCCCTTCACTAGAACACGAAGCTGTATTTTTTTAGCGTTTTTTCCTGTTGTGTTGAAAATGAAAATATTTCCTTTTTTGTATTTTGGCCCTTGAGCGAAGAGCATGCTCAAAGTAACTCTTCTGATGTTAAAAGAAACAAAAACGATGGCCTGATTTTTTAATAACCGCGACTGGAAATCAGTAAATGAATACATCCATTACATTACACACACACACATTTACAAAACATTTGCACCGTTTATAATACAACTGTACTCTTACAAATTTTCGAGGGTAATGGGAAAATTAGTAAAAATACGATTGTATAATAAATGGCGCCAAAATACAAAAAAAGAAAGACCGTATTGATGAAAAAAATCTCATTTTATACATTGTGAACAAAAAAATAACTTTATCCAAAACCTAAAGGGAATCAATTAATTAAATTCAAGTTAAGTAAAATCGAATAAACACTTATCGTTTTCTCTAATACCATCCTTCGGAAAGGATCAATTGAGGGAATCAGAAGCAACTGGGGGATATAGGGACATAGATAAAATTCCTTTCGAACAGCAACAGAATATGAAGAAAAGTAAAAGTATCGTCGGCGATATGAAAGCGATTTCTCAAAGAGGGTCTTCAGTTCTGATTCTTCTCATCACACGTAACTTTTTTTCCTTCTCAAGGGGGTGGGGGGAAATGAAAGATGTGCTTTGTGTATCGCTGCCAATTTATTCTGAATCATCGGAGAATTTTTCCAGGGAGAGAGACTGAGTTCCCTCACGTGGAAACTTTGTACCCCTTCCTTCACCGCTGTGCATCAACATCAACAGAACAAAAGTGCAGTAGCAGGTTATTCGGGAAAATGTGCTGGAACGGAGGGGGGGGGAAGACATGCAGATGATCCGGTCAGGACTGGTCTAAGTAGTTCATTCGAATATTTGAATCTCAGCATTTGGGAATGTTTCTTTTTCAGAATTTGTTTCCAGGGTATATAGGGATAGTTTGATACATGTATCAATGTGTTTTAAGATATTTTTTTTCCCAGCTATATTTTATATTGATAAATTTCTGCATGTTAGAAGTTTTTTAAGGGGACATGGTACGATTCACAAACAATTTTTTAATTTAATGATTTTCATAATTTTTTTAGTTGCTTCCTATGTATATGTATAATGCAAAACAGATTTTGTGCTCAAAATTTCATAAAAAGGTAGCCATTAAATTTTTTTAAAGGAAAAACTTGAAACTTTTAAAATGCTGCTACTCCTACAAAAATTGATGTACATATATGAAATTTGATTTACATGTACGTCAAGATATGTATAGCAGAATTTCGTATGGGTTTTCGGATAACATGATTGGTATTCCTACAATACATCTTTTTATGAATGCTTGTTGAAAATTCCTTAAAAAATGTGTAAATTCTAAATTCAGTTATTTTTTTAAAAATAATTATTGCTTTGATTGAAACATGCATACTCACTTTTATTCCATGTACTATTAGCAACAAGTAAAAAAAGTTTCCAAGTATAAGACAGAGTACAGAAAAAAAGCCTTAGCATTTTAAATGAAGACAAACTAGTTATTTTATCTTTTTGAGATAAGTCGGTTTAAAGTTTTGATTTGCCATTGGGATGTGAATAAAAACGAACCTAAAAGTTATCACAACTCAGCGTTTTTTTTTTAAATTTAGAGCTTTCCAACTTTATGAGTTTGTAGAAAAGTACATGGAAAATAATTTAAGCTAAAAAAATTAGATTTTTTCTCCTGTCAATTGAATCGTACTTTGTCCCCTTAACGTGGATGATCTCTCTAGGATAGCTGGTATACTAAAACACCAAAACTTGCGTTTGATATTTTTTCTTACATTTGTAATTGTTGAAGTGTTATAATGTTATCTAACTAATATTCCTCTCCCTTTTATTATCCTTGCTTTTATAGTTTGTATTCATTGTTTTGTTAGCATTGATATATCTGTTAGTGTTATTTTCTTAGCAAAGAGATTTTAATAATTTAATCGAAACACCCCTCCATTTGATCTGAGATTCTAAACCATCTACTTTGTGGATTTTTTTAAGTAAAAAAATTTCCATAAATCTAATTAAGGGTAAATAGATTTTTTTCGAGATGTGTCAAGTTTGTTGAATAATTTATAAAAGAAAGAAATTTTACGTATATTTAGAATTATGCAATTCTGGAACCTCTGAAAAAGAACTGCTACTATCTGAATTCCTATTTTGTAATGAAAAATGAAAGTATTTTCTAATTTTTTGTTCTGTTTTTTAGAATTAGGGACGATACAATATTCTATGTATCATTTTTTGTTGCCAAAAATGCTTGATTTCTTATACATCAAACAGCCACCAAAACCTTATTTTAATAATATACGGTAGAAATAAAAGAAACAAAACATCAATAAGAATTTAGAATTTGTTTGTAGATACATAAAAAAATAAACATACACAGTTCTCATTGCATATATATACTTAGTTTAAAACAGTACAAAATCATCACAGGGAATAAGTTCTTTAAATTAATTTTTCTCTTATGTATCTTATATTTATAAAATATTTCAATAGAAACGGTCAAATAAGAATTTTGTTGCCTTTGTTTACTTCAGTTTGACAGATGTGCTTAAATATTTTACCAGGAATTGCAAGAGTTCTAGAAACTTGAATACTTTTTACCCAATTTACTACCTTTTTAAAAATATTGAAGTTACTAAAATTATAGTATCTGAAGAAAACTTGGGGTTATCTGGTAGCTAAATTTAAATTTCTTCATATTTGAAGCTCTAGAATGAAAATGTTATGTTAGTTTTAAAAAAATCAAGAGATCGAAAGCTTTAATATAAATTTTAGAAAATTTTGGTTAAAAAAATTTTTTACTATAAAAAATATACATTTTAATAGTTTCTTTTTGGATTGAAAATTCTAATACTCATAAGAAGCTGTTATTAACCGCTAACTAGAAGCTAGTAGTTTGGTTAGCAAGGAAGTTTATAAATCATGACGGAAACGGAGAAAGGAAAAGAAATACGTGAAACAAATTTATTTTTAATCTTGGCACGTATTATCATATTGAATATTCAATTATAACTACTACTATAAAAAATGAATGTAAGATTGTTCCTTTTTTAAATGGTTCCATCTTGAGGTATTGATGTATATATTCAGATGGAGGTTTTAAAAGCGTTATTTGCCAAGCTTAAAAGTTGCATTATTGTCGTCACATACGACTTAGATTCATATACTTTTTAACTTCCAGTGATATCTTAGAATAATTTTCTATGTTTTTGTATCTCTTCTTACTAATTCATTTTAAAACATGCTTAATATTAATACTTTTTTTATAAATATTCCAATTAATATTCTGCGTTTCTCGAATTGCGCGTTTCCATCCTTAGTATCTTCATAAAGGATTATTAAAAAGGTTTCTATATATATACATATATTTTGTGTTTTTACATAAATAATGAATAGACATTTTTAATAAATTAATTGATAACTAGTAATAAAAGTAAAATTTTTTTGAAATTTTTAATAAATAATAGTTTTTGTTGTTTGTCTCAAAATCAATTAAAAAAAAGAAATGGGAAACGAAAATTATCTTTTTCTGTAAAAAGTAATTTTGTACTTACAATTTTATTCGTTAATTTTTGTGAAAATATATTTTTATTAATTATCTCATATTAATTTACTAATAACATTGTGTAACTTCTTAATTGTTTCTCTACCAGCAATAAAAAAACGAATTTTTAAAAAGTTGAATACATTTTTAATGAGATTATTAAATGCTATGGTGCACGGTCCGTATGGGAGATTTCTTTTCCTAAAAGAAATTATTAATTTTGACTTCCTTATACACTCATTAAAGGCTTAAAAAATTCATATAATAATAATTGATTTATAAAATATTCTGTAGTCTCATAATTTCAATTTAAAAATGTTTAGTAAAATAGCGCCTAAAAGAGCTACAAACTTATGGAGTTATTTTATGTAAAATAATTATGTAGAAAAAACATTGATCATATAAATTATATCTATAGAAATTAATAAAATGTTATCAAATTAATTAAATATCAGTATTATTATTAAATTTTAAAATAAGTCTTTCAATGACATTCGTTTAATATGATAGTCATTACTTTGAACTTAATTTGTAATCATATAAATATCATGATTTTGGATACTTTTTTTTAAAAAAAACCTTTGATGTTAATTTTTAAATGGAAACGCATTTTCAGTATCTTTAAGTTAGTTATTTAACATGTTTAATGCACGAAATTGACAAAAAGGAACTTTAATTCGTTATTTCATTTTTTAGCATTAATAATTAATCATTCAACATTTATTCACAAATATATGCTACTTATTACAGATTTGTAATAAATTGTATCATTTCTTGTATTAATGAAATAGTTAAAATTACTTCAATGTACTAATGACTCGTTACGTTTTGTGTGTGTATAATACCGAATTACGAATACTCGAAGCGAAATAATACGCAAAAAATAGCAAAATTGTACGGGCCTAAATAATGTAGCCACAATAATTCACTAGCAAACTCTTAGGCTTAAAATTGTTGGATTAAACATAGTTTTAAGGTGTCAACCTTTTATTTTATTCGCCTATAGTACTAGGCTTAAATAAAATTTTGAAGGGAAAATGTAGTTAGAAATAAAGTAAAAAAAATTATTTGTAAGAATATGAATGACCAGAATCCAATATATATATATATATATATATGTATATAGTATGTGTGTTATTCATTGTTTATGGTTAGGAAACCACAGAACCGGAACTATCGAAATTCACTTTTGACTTTTTATTTTATTATTTACTTTAATTATTCATGCTTCAAAAGATAGATATTCTTTGCTGGAAAAATAAACAAGAAAAAATTAAGTGAAATAAACTTCAAAATTTATAACTTAGTATCAGAAGTAGTAGTTCTTAACGATGCATAGCCAGAAATGAGTCTAACACAGGAGTCATGCATCATGTATTTTTTGACGTCAAAGCAAGAAAATATTTTTTCACAAATTGGTCTCAAGAACACGTTTGAATGCCACATCCTTCCTTCTTTCTTTTCCTTGGAAAAAGAACATATCTGAGTTAAATATTCTAATTTTAAAAACTGAAGAGCAGACACACACTCTTTACTACAAATATTTTTTTTAGATTCAGACAGCATCATTTTTCCCCAAACAAATATTCAAATAGATTCTAGAGAAAATTCAATGAAAATATGTAATTCAACAGATAAATTTTCACTCGCTTTAATAAAAATTGGAAGATTGTTATCAATAGAAGATTAAAAAAAAATTTTTAGTTTTTGTTTCTAAATACTAAAATTGTAAATAAAGGCATTCACTATGGAGGTAGTCTTCTAACGTTTCACTGTTTATTGATGTCAAAAATAAGATGTCAGTGAAAATTAGACAGGGAAAATTCACTAAAGTACCTTCCTTTATATATTTAAAAATTAGAAGAAAATTAATCAAAAGATTCTACATAATTATATCGTTACAAATGTGAAAATCATCGTGTTTGACTATTTTAGTGAACAGATTAATGCTTGCTATTGTAACTGTTCATATTTTTTTTCATTAAAAAATAGGTTTTTACTACTTACACCATTTTTGTACGTAAAATAAAGTGTTTTGAAAGAAGAAAAGTGAGAGCCGGTACGTTTGTGCAAAAGAAAAACATATCTTGTCGTCGTTGGCAAAGCGTGGAAGGGTTGGCTCTTTCCCGTTTTCTGTCGTGTTTCACGTCATTTGATATTCTATCAGCTTCTTGCCTTGCGCTTTTTGGAACGGAATTTCTGCAAAGGAAACACGTGGTTCGTGGTTCGGTATGTGTTGCATGACAATGAGGCATTCCGATGCTCCGGTAATCCTGGATACCGACCCAGAGTATTTACTGCGTCAGAATACCGGAGCGTCACTGAACTACGGGTGAGGAAATGATCGATTGCACACCGGAAGAAATCATTTGCTTGTCATCAGAATGCTCTTTTTTTCACCTTGCATTCGATATTTCTTCCTCCTGAAAAAGTAGAACACTTTTTTTTTATCTATAAATATTTCTTAAAGTTTTACTGAGAACTTTCCTTTTCTTTAGAACGTGCATAAAATATTAATTCAGTTTGGAATATATGCTAGTACAGTTTTCAGGAAATTGCATTTTTTTTTTAAAAAAAAAAGGGTCTATACTTAATTATTTGTAATAACCAAAAAAGTCTAAAAACATCATAGGTGATAAATACTTGGAAAATACTTCACTGAAAATAACAGGACATATGTATGTTTATAGTTTATTGAACCATAATAAAAATTCACGAAGCTGTGCATTGCTTATTATAAAAAATACATTGTTTTTAGTAAATTAAAACTGGATAAAATTCCATAAACTTCTTTTTTTATTTATATTACATACAAAAAAAAAAAGCTAAAGATTGTATTGGAAAAATATTTTATTTTAAAATTAAATATATACTATTTAAGGCTTTATATCCACAATTCTCAAAAATGCTAACTGTTACCGGATACATCGTTCATTACTATTTATTTAAAAACCGTTATACCTCGAAACCGAAACGTGATAAATGTTTTATTTTCACATATACTTTTTAATCTTATACGAGGGCTGTTCAAAAAGTATCGAGACTGAATTTATTATGCAAAAACATACATACATAAACAGGTTTTGAGTCAATCTCCTTCGAAATATTCTCCATTGGCAGTAACACACTTGGCCCAACGATGTTTCCAGTCCTCGAAACATTTCTGGAACTCAGACTTTGGGATGGCCTGAAGCTGCTGTGTCGAATTCTGTTTTATGGTTTCAATGTCCTGAAACCGGTGTCCTTTTAAGGTGTTCTTGATCTTGGGAAAGAGGAAAAAATCAGGAGATGTTGCCAGTCGTTGGAATTGCTTATCCTCAGTGAGGAGACGCGGCACAAACTTTGCAGACACTCGGCGCATGTTCAAGTCCTTTCTCAAAATTTCATCACATGATCCTACGGAAATGTGACACTCCTGTGCAATTTCTCGGACTGTTAAACGACTATCAGAGTGCACCACAGCCTTCACTTGTGCAATCTTGTCCTCAATGCGAGAGGTGGATGGGCGTCCAGAACGGGGATCACTGTTCACTGATTGACGACCCTCCTTGAATCGTCGGAACCACTCGAAAACCCGAGCACAACTCATCTCCAAATGCTGTTTTCATCATCTCGTAGGTTTCAGTACCCGTTTTACCGAGCTTAAAGCAAAACTTGATACAGATTCGCTGATCAGTGTTTTCACACTTTTTCTTTTTTCGACGAACGCACGCAAACACTCCACGTGAAAGAAGTCAGTGTGACTGAACGGCGCGCTGTACAGACCTGCCGAATTTTGTGAGACAAGGTGAAATATGCACGCGCATGATGCACACAGTCCCTCCGCTAGGGGTTTTCTGGAATAAATAGAATAAATTCAGTATCGATACTTTCTGAACAGCCTTCGTACATAAAACATTATGAGTTTTTATTGTAAAAGACATAGAAAAAATCCAAGCAGTGAAAAGGTATAGCACTTGGAAATAGATTCTGTTTCGGTCAACTCTACTGAAAATTTGAACATCCCCCCCCCGCGCACTTCTTTCAGTTATTATTTATTTAATAACACATCTCGTAATTATACTGTGCGCATTACTTTTTATTTCTATATGTTGTAGCAAATATTTTTTGCACTCTTCAATAGAAGCTTTTTTTTATTTGTTAAGACTTTAATTAAATTTTTTTTAAAAAACCTTGATTTTAAATATGGAAACTATTAAATCTATGCTTATACATGCAAAAATAAATTTCAACAATGAAAAAACGATCCTTATCACCATTAAAAAAAATTCATAAAAAGTACCAGAATCTCTGTTTTGAAATCTGAACTTTGTCATTAAGACTAGCTAATTTCGAAGTCCTTGCATCCAATTTCTATGATACTTTTTCTCAGATCCAGAAATAAAAACTAAGTCAAAAGGGAATACTTTTCAAAATCATGCAAAGAAGTAATGATCACCGATAACAGTCATATTATTAGATTTTCTTCTTGGAAAATACTTCTTTATACTTTATCTGCCTTATATCTATCCATACATCGTAGCACTCTCAGGGGTCACTTAACTAATTGAACTTTTATATCATCGTCATAAATGCGATTATTATAAATAAGGTCTCATTATCAGTTTTCGAGAATTGTGTTTGCTATACTTTTGCAAGATATCAGCAGAAAATATGAAATATTTACTTTAACTATCCATATGACCTATTTATTTAATAAAAACTATCATCCGATGTCTAGCGTATAATAAAAATACGCAAAGTATTTCAAATAAATAAATCAATTTTTATAAGTACATATCAAATATTCTTTCTTGGGGATAAGAATATTTGATTTTAACAAAGTTAAAAATGCGTTCTATAGACTAAGAATTGTCAGGTAAAGCATTAACTTCCAATTTAATATTTTTTCTGACAAAAATAGCTGTAACTCCTTTCAGTTGTTTCATGTGAATATAGTCCTTATATTCTTAGCTAATTTTATGGAATCGAGAAAATATAAATTTATATCGTTTTTCTCTTATTGACCTTTGTTGCTTTGTTTTCTCTATCCTGTTCAAAATGATTTTAAGCAAAATACACTTCAGAATGCCTTTGAGTCAGTCGGAATCGTTAGGAAAGCGTCAAAGTGTACCAAATTGTTATCTCAAAAGCATGTTGGTGAACGAGTTTGGAGAGTCAAATACCATTTCAGACACCCTAGTCACTAGGAGGAAATTCAAAATCATGTAGCTTAGATCGTTTTGCTCGCCAAAAATTTAACTATTTATGCCAGTAAGAAGTTATTTACTTCAATAAAATAACTATTAAATAACTATTTTTTTTATCAAACGGAAGTTTGATAAACCGTGATTGGATTAATTTTAATATTTTGTTTTTCAAAATAACTAATTGAAAAAACAATTTATCAGTAAATAACACTAAATAAATAATACTTCGATAAAATATTGGCGTTCTTTCCGACGTCAAACTTTATGTACTTTGAGATTCTAATACGTGCTGTAAAGACTGTAAAAGCTGTTAGTTTAGCTGAAAACAACTTCTGACGTAGTTATGCATCTTAAATGGCATCATTATGCAGTCACCTGCATGTTTCAACTTTAAACAATGTAAACTGTGAAATATATCTCCATATGTTTACTGAAATTGAATATTAGTTTTCAAGGTCAAAGTACTTTATTTGAACACCAGTGAATTCGTAGACGGATTTCATAAAACTCTTATTTGTTTTTAACAAATGATTCTCAGCCAGTAGGAATTTGAATGCAAATTACATTTGATGAGAATATCCTCAAAATTCGGTTTTTTTTAAGCAATTAGTTCAGTTGTTGAAATGTTTTTGATTTAGCTTTTAAAATGAATTTATTTTTAAAAATAACGCAGTAGTGCTTCGATTTATTTTAATTCAATAATTAGAATGTCAAGATTTCTTTTTAAAAATTATCCTTAATTTTCTGAGATGAATTTTACTTAACCAATCGCCAAAAAATATCCTTGTTTTTTATAGTTTGTATCCATTGTGCTGTTTGCATAGATATACCTGTGAGTGTTATTTTATTTTTTAGCTGAGATTCTAATAATTTAATCAAAACACCCCTCCATTGGATCCGAGATTCTTAACCATCTACTTTGTGAATTTGCTTACGTAAAAATTTCCATAAATCTAATTAGAGGTAAATAGGTTTTTTTTCGAGATGTGTCAAGTTTGTTGAACAATTTATAAAAGAAAAAAAAATTTTACGTACAGTTAGAATTCTGCAACTCTGGAACCTCTGAAGGAACCACTACTTTTTAATTTTTCATTACAGAATAGGAATGTAGAAAGTATTTTCTTATCCTTTTTTTTCTGTTTGTTAGAATCAATTACGATGCAATATTCTATGTATCATATTTTGTCACCGAAAATTCTTTATTTCTTATACATCAAACAACTCCCAAAACGTTTCTTTTATTAATATACGGTAGAACTAAGAACCATAAGAGTTTGCATAAAAATTGAACACAGTTCTCATTCCATACTTAGCTTAAAACAGTACAAATTATTACAGGGAATAAGTTCTTTAAAAATTAAGGTTTTTCTTATGTATTTTATATATTTATAAAATTTCAAAGGAAACGGTCAAGTAGGAATTTTGTTGCCTCTGTTTACTTCAGTTTGACAGATGTCCTTGAATATTTTACCAAGAATGTAAGAGTTCTAGAAACTTGAATACTTTTCTCCCAATTTACTACCTTTTTTGAAGTTACTGAAATTATAGTATCTAAAGAAAATTTGGGGTTATCTGGTAGCTAAATTTAAAATTCCCTATATTTAATAAAAGGAGGATAAAAATGTTGTCAGTTTTAAAAAAATTTGTAAAATGACTGAAATCTTTCGCCTGGACGTCATATTTCACCATGCTGTAGAAAATGACGAAAAAAGAATAAAATTGAAGTTTAATTGTTAAATTGCAACGAAATATGTTAGTTTAATTCTGAAATTAATTGCCAATATCTTGTTTTTAAACTGGCAAAATTTTTTAAATTATTCCGAATTTCATTATTGAACCACTTTATTTTGAGGATGTAAAATAAAAACAATTTAAAATAAAAACTTTTCAATATAAATATAATCTAAAATAATTTCTTGACAACTATTGTCACTAACTCTCAAGAAAAAGAGTATCCTTAGAAAAATTGCTTAAAAAAAGTTTTTCTTTTCTCCCACAAATACTTATAAAAAAGTTAAATTTTCATCTAAACTTATTCACATTACATTTTAGCTTATTTATTAAATACAACACATATTTTAAATATTGTGTTCTTTAAATACTTCTAAAATAGCAGAAGATTGAAGGAGCGTTTGGAAAATTGTGACGAATCAAAATCTCACTTAATTTTAAAACGATAAAGCATAGATATATAGGGATTATATTTATTAAAATAAATCTTCTATTTTATGTCAGTTACTAAAATATTTCTGAGATGATTCGAACAAATTCTTTGAAAAGAAAGAGTTGAAAAAAACTAACAAGATTTGATAAATTTGGACTCAAAACTCAAAAGCTTTTACGGCACATACTTCAAGAGAAAATTGATATTTTATATCTGTATCAATATAAATCAAATCTTATTTCGATGAGATTAAACATTAAAAGAGCGGGAGATTATTTACAATCGTATCTAATAGATTAAGTTTGTTTATTCAAATTGGTCAAACATCCATTTTTATCAACATGTTACGTAACAAAACATTTAATCTTCTTTATTACATCATGTAGAGATAAAACTAGTTTTATTTGAAACATAAGGCAGTAGCGCGGAAGATTCAAATTTTTAAGAATTGACTTTAATTGTGAACATTTTTAGAAATGTTATAAAAAATCTCTCTTTGAGTGTTTCATATTTTACAAAGCATTGTTTTATTTATTTATAAAGTTCTAAGAGTGTTTTGCCTTTTTTATAACTACATTCAAATTTTTCTTCCTTGAAAAGATGTATACTATTATAAAAAAAGTTGGCGCAAAAAATTAATGTTTCAATTAAATACAACTAATCGAGTGCTTTGGGGACCAGATAAATAACATTCATTTGTTTTGTGTGCTTATTCGCTTAAAAGTTATGCAAAACAGAGTGAAATGTCAGGGGTTTTTTTACAGTTTATTTAACGTAATTATGTAAAGTAATAAAAATAATATACTATTTGGCAAGTATTTTATTTACTTGTTGCAGAAACAAATATATGGACAATAATTCCAAATACCCATTTCGAAATGCGTCTCATTTCATTTTGTATTAAAGGATCAAAACATATATTTTGACAGATTTTTGCATGATTCCTCGTTAAAAGGATTGAATCTTGAATTTCTGATAGATTTATAGCCAATTCCTTAGTAAAGGAACATCATATTTTAACGTGTATTTTATTAAGCAGCTAAAACTTTCCCTAAGAAATGACATAATTTCTAAAAATAAGTAATATTTCCCTTCGCTTGAACACGTGATTGTTTTCCCCCTTATATTTTTCTTGTATTTGAATGTTTTTTTTATTTCTAATGGGCTGAGGATTAAAGTTTTACCATTGCAGACATAATACATTCCCCGGAAGCTTTTTAGTGAATCACCATACAGGCGGATACCAATCACCGCAGGTAGCTTTGACGCCCTGTTTTCTCCCCAGAAAGAGGCACCTGTGCTCTGACGATGCGAAACCGTTCTTTGGATTTTAATTTTGCCGAGAGCACCCAAGCCAAACAGGCACTCAAGGATCTTCTGCATGCCACATAATCATACCACATGGCCGCTGTTAATTTTCTGCATCATAAAAATCTACTGACTTGGATCGGTAAGGCCACAATCTTAGGCTTACAAGGCCAGCGACAAAGAAACTACGCCACCCAGCCGGCAGCCAGTATTTGAATGTAGAAATAAATAATTCCATCTCTCAATAACTTGACGCTTGAGCAGACAGGGTGCTAAATTCTCTGTTTTGATCTTAAAATTACTAAAAAGATAGGATCAATATTCCGATTTTTAATAACCACAATCCAAAATACGAATACCATCTCATCGTTAAATTACACACACACACACACACACACATCATGAAACCTGTTTTATCATTTATACAATGTTCATTAATTCAATTCTTTTATTTTAAATGATATGTGAGTGAAAAAAAATATTAATCATTGTATCAGTTTATATCTGATATTTCCTAACAAAAACGCCGCAGATTTAAAGTGTCACCTACTTTTTCTGAATTAGGTTTTTTGATTGTTAGGGGGCTCTCTGTGCCTTTTTTTTTCTTACAAAGATATACAACGTCATACATACATTGCAATATTGCTGGGTATAAATATTTACTTTCACATTGAGAGGTATAGTAAAATATTTACTTGAGAAATAAAATAAAGCTAACAGAAACACTATTTGTTATTCAAATAGATTCGTCATCTAATAACCATCTAAATCCAAACTATAATTGAATCTGCGTCAGCTGCTATAAAATTGAGTTCAGTATCTCCTACTGACGTCATAAATTCAACTGATTTCACATCAATCCCTAAAGTTGTTACTCTGAGAAGAACCTTGAGTATAAAACAAATATATATTTAATTTCTTTTCTTAATCTATTCTCACAAATTCATTTTGAGAAATGACCGTGAACGTTCGCTGGAAGAAGTAAAACTTACAGAACACAAAATAGAATCATTCCAAATTAACTAATAAGAGATCAAACTTCCAGTGGCGTAACGTACACTCCCACATTGCGGGGGGGAGGTCCAGGGTTCTAGGGAGCCGAAAGCCTGACTGCCGCCAAGTACGTACGCTTTGTAAAATCTAGCTTGGAGCCTCAAACCTGACTGTGGGGGAGGGGGGCTAATATGCTTCGTTACGCCACTACCAACTTCACAATATTAAGTACAGTTTTTCTCTCTCGATAGTTATATTTTTCCCGCTACTTCTAAGGATTCCATAAACTTTTCCATACTTACAGTCAATCTTCAATTCATTAATGGGTTTATTAAGAAAAAAACGCGATAATTTGACTCTATATCAAAGAATTAAAAGTCCCATTTTCCATTCAATAAGTACTAAATGACAGAATTCAATGCAATTATTTTGTATTTTTTAAGTGTCTGTCCGGAATTAATTTTGTGAAAATCAATATGGTATTCTTTGTTAAAATAATGTATGTTTGTGAAAACGTATACCCTTATACATAAACAATACCTTTCCAACAAAAATCTTAATTTTTTTTTACCTTTATCTTAATGCTGATTACATTTTTTTCAATATACTTCTTCGATGCATTATGCCATATCGACGATTCAGTAAAAGGAAACATGATTCGCGCGCGTATAATAAAATAGAAATAGGAAGTAAAAGCAGAAATTATCCCCATATCAAAGATTTCATGCTTTCCTAGTAATTAAAATGACACATTAGTTTGGAATTTTGTTGTGATGTCTAAAATGGGGGGGGGGGGTGAACTTTCGAAAATTTTGAATAATTTTTTTTTTTTTTTTGGTGACAAATCTTAAATCTTTCATCAAAACAGGATTGCACAAAATACCTGAAATGTCATTAAGGTAATTTAATGAAAAATTTGTTTTCATTTCATTTTTTTTTCTTTTTCAAATAGAAAAATTTAGCAACTGAACCTGTAATAGCAAACATATTTTTTTCGTGTAGAAACTGAAAATACCCAAGAACACGATATTTCAAAGGAGGTCATTAGCTCAAAAAAGAACTTTTATATATACGATATCTGCAAGGAATATTTATCAATAACCTTGATTTTTCTTGAGAGATCACTTGTTCACAATTTTAGTTTCAATTTCGGTCAAAGTACTAAGTTTGGACTTGGGAAAAGGGTCAAACATCGCATTGTATTAAGTGTTTTAGATTCATTGAACAAAACTAAAGATTAAAAACGTTTAAAACTTATAAACAGTTCTTAACTATGTTGATAAATATGAATGTGACACATTTATCATCAATATTAAATAATAATTTGGACCATGATTCAATCCCTCTTTTTGAAAAATTTAACATTTTATTTTATATAGGTAATCTGGGTTGTGTATGTGTTAGAATAATTAAAATAAAAAATTTTACTTGATTCAGTTTTTGAAGCAACTGTTTTATGTTACGAAAATTGCATTAACAGAATCATTTTTTTAGAAAATTTTTGTTGCGGGTACCCTCAGAATATTTTTTTATAAATATTGTACAGAAATATTGCAACGCATTATTTACATTTTAATCAAATCCAACTTTGAATAACCAATGTTTGAGAGGAATGCATCCGCATATTTTATTTAAAAAAATGGTTAAAATTTAATTTTTAAAAAAGTTTTAAATTATTTTTTTAAAAATCTTTAAGCTTGTAATAAAAATTTTGAAATAAGCTACGTGTAAATAATCGAATATTAAAAGGACGTTTCCGTAAGTGCAATATTTGTTTTTCTAGTTTACGTGAAATCTGAGTGCCATAGTAGATATTTAATAATCAAAGTCTAAAAGAGTAAAAAAAAGTTCAGAACTTTCAAAAAGCTTTGATATTTATTTTCAAATACAGCTTTGAATAATAATTCAGAATTCCTGAATTTAATTACATAAAAAGCATGTTTAAACTTTTTTGAGAATATTTTTTTTTTAAAAAAAAATCTCAATTTTCCATGTAATAACTTCAGAAAAAGATTTTTTTTTTTTTTGCTTTAGTTATGCATATATGTACTATTTCTATGTTCCCACAAAGTTTCATTGGGTGTTTCAAAAACTTACGTTTCGCTTAAAATAAAATAAAAACACATCCATTGTTCTACTTTTGCACATTTTTTTAAAGAGAACTGTGAACATCTCAGAATACCTTGATCTACACATTTGGCTTGAACTATACTGTTTTCCTGGTGATTAAACTCATGACTCACCGCATATTCTAATTATTTCTTTTTCCCTTTTTTATGCGCATTCAACAAAATGCCTGCGGGTTCGATAATTGGTGACCGGATCTGAACATTTTTTTCCCCCATTCTTCCTTTTTTTTTTTAAACCGAGGGTGGTACATAAATGGGGATATCCAAAAGAAACCCTCAATGTGCAGCTGTTTTTCCGAACAATGGGAACTCGTCATCCTCGGATGGTAGCTACAAAGTAGTGTACGTTCTTTTCGCCCTTTAGGACATGAATCGTTCCCTTAGGGATTAATATAGTCACCTACAGCCCTTGATATATCTAGTGGGCCGTAAGCTAAATAAAATTTAATATTTCAATGATGGGCTCAGTGTGTGTTAGCTGTTTCCCTTCTTCGCCTTTTTTAGTGTGTATTAGCTTCTACTTTTAACAATAAATATAATAGAATTGTCACTTTAGATTTCCACTACCGTGTTGTAATCAACTAGGTGTTTTGTCTCGCCATACTTTTGTAAAATTTAGCGAAATTATTACTATATATATTTACAAAAGATTTCACTGAAAGTAAACAAATAATAAAACAGCTAGTGTTATAGTAAAGTAGGATTTAAATCCTTCATGAAATTACGAACATTTTGATGAAACGAAACATGAACAATTGTGGATAGACATTTTAAAACCATATTAAAAATGTGCAGGTGCATCTTGGGAGTATTAAATGAGAATAAAATGAGTGAATATTTGCTTGAAACACTTTTTACACAAGTGTCCGTAATATTTTTGAAATTAATGGTCGGAAGTAAACTGAAAGTTTTTTTTACATAAAGCTTAGTTATCTATTCGCAAAATATAAAATTTCTGATTTTCTAGGTTCTAAAATTAAGTTTTTCATTTTAATTCTAAAATCAGTTGAAATACTTTTTTTTAAGTATTTGAAACGTTTTTAAAACGATTTTATTTTTTATAACATAACTAACCCTTTACTTGGTATTATTTAAGGTAAACAGCATAAAATCTATTTTTTCACAAATTAGATTAATGCAAAAAAATTTATTACTTCTGTTAACATTATCGAGACAAATGAAACCCAGATAAAATGATCTCTTAAAAATACTATGAGTTTTGAATACGCAAAAATAAATTGCCCTTAAATTTAGACAATTATATTTTAACTCCATTCTACTATTAGTAGCATGCTATTATGTGCTAAATATTAGCATTCAAACAAATTATAAGACACAAAAATATGTTTTGAATTAAGGTATTCAGTTATTTATACAAATTATTAATTTCTATTTTTAATTTAATTGATCTATAGTTTTATCTTCTGGACTTAGAAAATAAAATAGGCTAATAAGCAATGAGAAAAAGACCCCAATTAATTTTTTCTAATTTACTAGTAATTAGTCCAATTCGATTTTTCTCACCCAAAGAGGATTCAAGTCTCTCACACCTTAACCATATTGCACAAAGAAAAGACAAGACCTTAACACAAAGAAAAGAAAGAAAACTGTAAATATCAGAAGCTACATATATCAGAAAAGAAATATGGTATAAATCTTGTAAGTACAGCCCAGAATTGGTAGGAACCAAGAATAAAACAAAAAGGGAAAAAAATTTACACTTGTAGTTCTTCTAAACGTTTTTTTTTAATTATTATTATCACGAAGCAATGCTACTTGAGAACATTGTTATTTTGTAGCTGAGTAGAAATATAAATATCTGTTTATCTTGACATGAAAACAACTAAATTACATGAAATTTTAAGAAAAGTAACACTTGAAGGGAGTTGAATCTCTCATGCTTAAGTGTCTTGGAGACTCTACACTTTGAAATATTTTGTATTAGAACTTAACAAGAAATAACGCGTCTTTTCGCTCCAATAAACATACTATTTTATACCATGCACTGAACTTAAAATTCCCAAAATAAATTTAAGCATATTTCATTTAAAATTACAATATAAGACTACTTCTTTACTGTTAGGCATTTTAACTCTCAAATGTATGTATTTCGAAATACATGTACAAAAAGTATACTTATGTATATTTTTGTACATGTAACTACCAGTTGTTGATGGAGATATTTCTTTATATTTTCTACAGATATAGTGTCAATTTCATTTAGTAATAATGCAATATTCAACAAATATCGATTTACAAGTTTTCAATGTTATACTCTAAACCAGCGATTCTCCAACACTGTGTGTCGCCATTTTTTTTAAAATTATTAATTATACTCTCTGAGAATAAAAAAAAAATCCGGAACTAAATCATTTGGCCGTTTATAGAAATAAACTATTCACATAAAATTGTTATTGTCCATTGCACACCACTAGAGAAGACAGTTATTCCTTGCTTCCCAAGTTTTTAGATGTACAGAAACATTTGAGCGTTCGCAATCTGTTCGTGATAACGGATACAAATGTATATGAATTAACTTTGAAAGAGGAAGAACTAGTTTTGCTCTGTAATATAATCTAGATTTAATTCCAAAACATTCGGAAGAGTCAGTTAATTCCTTTTGGATTAAAATTAGAGGCGATTATCCCATATTAGTCGAAAAAGCTTTAAAAATATTGTTAGTTTTCTACATCTTAATTGTGTGAATTCAGATTTTCAGCATTAACAAATATAAAAATTAAAAATAGATCGAAACTTTTAAATATAGATGACAAAACGAGAGTGGTATTATCATTTTTACGACCAAAACGAATAAACGAAATTATATATATATCAAAAATCCTCAAGCTCAAATTTCACATTAAATGTATTCTTACAATTAATTTGTAATTAATTACTGAATAAACATTTTGTTGTCTTTGTCGTACATATTATTTTATTTAACATTGGAAATTATCAAACTATTTTACATAGGTTAGTAAAATTCTTTTAAACTTATTTTATTGTTTGTGGGACCAAAGTTTGAAATTGTTAAGTGTACCGCTACGAGAGAAAAAAAAAAAGGTTGAGAGTCACGGCTCTAAACTAAACATACACAGGGTGTTCTCAGACTCTTTCAGCAAAAAAGGAAGGTACACACAATATTTACCATAGAACCTAGAGTCGCGATCCAATTTATTGGCAGAAAATCGGAATTGTGAATTGTTATGTTGATTTTTTATAAGAAAGAAAAGAGAACGGAAGTGACTTGTGTAACATGTGCATGGCACAATGCCATTTACACTACTGAAATATTTAGAGAACTTTTTTAAAGTAGAATTGAGGGTTTCTTTCATAGTCCATTCTGGAGAAGAAAGGTTTGTTGTATCCTTTGGGAAAACTCCTGATAATGTTTTGATCATGTCTGTAGTAACAAAACAGTTCTTACTCAACAGTTTTCATGTGTACCGAGAAGCCAACAAATTCGAGTGTAGGGAGCCTGGAGAAAAAATATCGACCATTGGACCCATTATGCCTAAATTCAAGCTCAATGCCGTGGGAGCATGCTTTTTACGTTGTATTTCTAAAATCATGGACGAGTTGTGACTCTCAGGTGAACATGATTCATCTTGCATCGAACTCTAAGCCTCCATATTGCAACAATTAGCGGATCCCCTGTGTATGTAATTTAAGATATTTGTAATCACAACGAATGTTATGTAGCATAATATTCTTAAAGCATCAATTAATTAAATGTGTGGAAGAAATTTCAATAATTAATAATGAGATTGTGTTAAATTAATAATAAAAGGATTAATTTTTAGAGAAAACATAGCTTTTAGCATGCAACCCAGAGAAAAATGAATGACAGATAAAAACATCATACATGAAGGTTATACTATATTTCTACTTGAAGCATTTATTAAGTTTCATACACTTATACACTTAAATGTGTGTTAAAATTATTTTATAATAAAAGCAACAATAGCAATTTATTCGAGGAATAAATTAAATAAAAAAAGCATTTTATTATGGTATCACTAAAGCTTTTCTAAATTTCAAAAAAAAAAAACAAAAAAAAAACGTATATGTTTTTAAATTCCCAACAAATCCCTTGCGTTCAAAATTACGTATCGATTAAATTATCTTACGAAAGAAATTAATTTAGACATAAATGAGAACTTTTATAGCCTAATTTTGTTGTCCATTACGCGTTTAACTTATTCTCTTCAATATAGATCAAATGGTAGCAGCTGCAACTACAGAATTTTCAATAAGTGTCGAAGAGAAACAAAAGAGAGATGTTTGTAGCGTAGGTTCCAGCTGCCAGCGTGCCAGATGTGAAAAGCTTTAATTAGTGGTAGTTGCTGCACCCTTTCAGTAAGGAAGAGACAAAGAAAACCCTGTTTCCAACTTCCGCTTGGATATGTATTGACTGGTTAATGAAAATATTGAGATTTCTTCTAATAGCTTATCATTAGTGATCACGTCATATACACGAAATTTTCTGGTTTCTCTGCACTAAGTAGAAATATCGCAATATCATTAAAAAAATTTATTCTGAATGTTTTGATCTTAACCTCACTTCGGAGCTTTAAAATACATCCGGTTAGAAAGTCTCTCAAATTTGTACAAAAATAAACTTGTTTCTTGGCAAGGTTCCATAGTGTGAGCTCGCATGTATTTTACAGCACCTTTCTTTTTCCACCTTTTATGTTTGCCAATATTTCTTAACGTAGAGCATTTCTTCGACAGTAGTTATATAAATTACTCTGAATTTGCGAAATTTATTTTACAACTGAATTCAAATTTTTCTAGTTTCTTTTACACATAATTTCTCTTCCCTACAGAATAATTTTAAAAATGCTTCACAAACGTATTCTCAGGTCAAATGATAGTTTATATTTGGAAATTTTCACCTTCACATTACTTCTTTGAAGTTTTAATACTAAGGACTTTTTAATATTATAACTGTTTAATAATCAATAATTAGAAATACCGAAAAATGATTCAAATCTCGTTAAATTTTAATACTTATTAAATTTAACTAATGATTAAATACTTTAAAATCAGTTTAGCTAATTATTTTCAGAATTTAAGATTTTTTGGGGCTATATTGTTGAATATAATATATTGCAATAATATTTATCTTTACTCAATAAAAATTTTTAGGCTTCTGAGTTTCGAGAAAATAAAAATAATTAAATTTATCCCCAGTATATCTATGAATTACGTATTAATTCATATATGTAGCTCCAAATTTATCTCTCCAATATTATGACTGGAATTGCTTAGTTTTTTTTAGAAAATAATGACTCGCTAAATTTGACGATTCAATGGCAGACAGAATTCCATATGGAAGTTACAAACATTGTATGTCTCACAGGTTTTGTGACATATATCAAATGTCTTATTCGAGATGTAATATTTTCTCTTGGGTTTGATAATATCATTCTGTAACTTGGTGATAAGTATTAAAATCTACAGTTCATTTCACTATCCTGATAAAACTCCCCCCCCCCCCCAATTTTTTTCATCGACTTGAAATGAAAATATGACATAAGGATATACGTATGTTTATGAAAAAATATATATTTCTTTTCACGTTCTTGTTGGTATTCGTATTGCCTTTCATTTCTTTTGAAAGCAAATAATTAATATATTGATCATTTGTAGGTATGATATATGAACTGTTATTCATATTGAAATAATATTTAGTTTATTCAATATCAAAAATAATTTGTTGCTATATCCATCTTACATGACTTCATTGATCTTTAGTCTTTCTCGCTCTCTTTCAATTCCTTGAATATTAAATACTTTGCTGGAAAAGGGACGATTTTTCGTATTTATAACAATTATTTTAATTTTTGAGTTTTGGTATAATTGTAAACAAATTACAATAAATAAGTATAATTCTTCAATTAACATTTTGTTTTTGCAATATTTTTTTTCTCTTTGTTGCCCTCATTCTTCTAGTTTCATTAAAAAAATATTTGTTTGATAATTTATTAATTAGATGTTTTTTATTAATTTTTACATGCCTATAATGAATGTAAAATATAAAAAATTATTCTAAAATTAAATAGAGTACAGGATAAAAGACGACGAATGAAATCTTTTTTAAAAATGTTGATGAAAGTCTTGCATCAACAAATAAAATTATTTGTTGAAAAATATCTTTAGTACATGCGTCTTTTGTCTGATTTAAATAAAAATAAGATTTGAAAATTCAAGATTTCGGTTCTGAGAAAGTGAAATTTCATCAAGCAAAATCCTTGTGAGCAAGCTCGAGCGCTGGTAGCATCAACAAGTTAAATTATGTAACAAAAAGAAAGAACTGAAAGTTGTGATCACTTCTTTTTGAACAATTCTACTTTTGATGTTAGCATAATTAATTATACCAAATACAAGTTTCAAGAAATCCGTAATGAGCTAAATAAGCTGAAACGGGAATATCTTTGTTTTAGTTAAGGCAAAATTGAAAAAGTTTCAAAAAGTTTTCTTTTCCTCGGAGTTCCACAAATTGTTTTAGTAAGATGAAAGGAATATAAGTCAGATTAAAATTAGTACCATAAGTAGATACAGGAATCTGTTCAAGAAAAAATTGAGCAGAGTTAAAAAAAATTGTAACAGAATGAATGTAACAAAAAAGAATATTCTTGGGTAAAAAAATGTGTTTTATAAAAATGCATTATACCAGTGATACTCAACCTGCGGGTCCGCAGGGAATTTCTGAGTGACCTTTTCATTGCCCATTGCGTAAACAACTAATTTATTTTAGATCATTGTGTATTAAAAATGTATCTGGAAATTCTATCAATCAAGCAATCAGATCTACCAATTTTGCTGTCGATGTCGAACGGGTACGAATTGTAAGGTTTTTTTTCTATTTGTTACTGTAACGGTTAGTAATAACAAATAACAGATAAGTAGCGAACTGAACTGGAGTAGTGACAATTATATGGGTAAAACTAAATTTAATTAAAAACTAATAATACTGATTTCAGTGTAGAATTCAGCCAAAACTCCTCTTTGCTACTACTCTGCACTTGATGAATTAATATTTGAAATAAAAATTATAGAGACTTTGTCAAAAGTAAAAAATCAAATTATCTAGCGGCATGGCAGCCTTGTTTGTTTGACAATAGAATTAAAACTAGGAGCTTGGTCGAAACTACCCCACAACTCGGTAAAAAATACATAGAATTGAAAAAATCTTTGTGTGTTTAATATAAATTAATATATATATGCAATAATCCCCATTAATTTATTCTTTAATAATTTTTAATTACCTATGGTCCATCCCTTCAGGACCCACGTTTTAGTAATAAGTTAGCCAGCCGCCTAACGAGAGTATTTTGAACTACACCTATCCACCCACTCAGATCATGTGATTTGAGCGGCCTATAAATACTGAGATTTCTGAAAACCGCCCGCTTTCTCTTCTGTTATTTGTCTGCCTTCAACATGTAGCCAGCTGCAGCTCATTGTGCATTCGTTTTCTTTGTTGTGTATTGTGTCGTCCATGCCATGCCTTATGTTTAACATGCTTATGTGTTTCAAAATGTGGAATAAAACAGATTTAAATAATTACAGGACTGCCTCGTCAATCCCATCCAAAGAAAACATCAACCATCATAAATAATGATCTAAATAAGGAATCCTTCAATTCTTCGAATTGTTATACCCAAAAATTATTATATATATATATATACAGAGAGAGAGAATATATATATATTATAAAAGCCAAAAATGAGTTTTAATATTTTAATCAATTTTCCACATTTTAAGTGTTCAATATTGCCTTGATCTAATAATGTTTTTTTCCATTAATTCTCATGTTGCGGCCCGCGTGAAATATTTGTCATATGTATGCGGCCCGGCGAGAAAAAAAGGTTGAGTTATACTATATTTGATTGTTGCGTTATACTATACATTGATTCCAATTATATATTCCTATTTCTTTTGTTTTCCGCTTCCTTCTTTACTTCAAGAAAATTGTCTCCTGTGTGTGAAAATTGATTAATTTTATTTCGAACCAATTTATGTAGGTTATATTTGTCGTGGCTCAAAGTCCTCACGTTGGCATAGTGTGGAAATTAGAAGAATAGGGTACCGGCACACTTTTGATTGTAGTTCAAAATTACGAGATTTGTGGCCAATTGCGCATGTGCTGCTTTAAAGTGCGACGTTAATAAACACTTTCCCACTCATTCGAATCAATTTAATGGTGGGAAATTAAAAACTTTTATTTATTACGTAGTAAGTCTAAAATATTTTCGTGTGAACTGTATGACTGCACATGCGAAGGAACAATTGATTATTTGAAGCCATATTTTAAGTACTATATTTTCGATTTTAAAGCAAATAAGGTATATTCACCTATTTGACCTTTTTTTTTTTTTCTTGTCCATTCGCTCAAAAATAGTTTGAACTAATCATTGAGCAAAATATTGGAAATAAAGCAACAAAAAAAATTAATGAAGACAACACACTACATTTTCTAGCATTGCATGGTTTTTGGTAATGGTTATAAATGTTTGTGCTAAAAATTTATCATAACACTTTTCAGGACAACTATCTTTCTCTGTAATGTACATAAAGGTATCTAAAAATATAAGTTGTTTGATTAATAAAAATTTTGAATCATTTTGTTTGAATGCTTCATATATCGAACCAACTATAGATGAATCAATATAATTAATCACTGGTTCAATGAAGTTTTTTTTTTTCATTATTTCCATTACTGCACTTTAACGACATTTGATTAAACATGAGGGACATGACTGATGACTTGCTTGTGCTTTATGAGGGCTGTAGATTAAGTCAGAAAATCTTTGACCCTTTTTATAGGCCCCTGAGTGCCTGTAAGAATCACCACAACTTTAGGGGAGTAGTGTTGGAGTTTTCTCGAGTAGTTTTTCCTTTTATTATTTAACTCTGACAATTATTTAAGACAAAGTGGGCAACTAGCAGCCCGCGGGCAACATGTGGCCCTCAGAGTTTTTATGCGAACCGCCAAGACAGTCAGATAATCCACTTAGAACTGAGATATTTTCCCCGTGCGTGATCAAAAATTCGTCCTTTATTTTTCTCTGTTAGGAAAACAAAGTATGTTTCCACAAAGAAATCATCTGCAGAATTTGGAGAGCGAGATCACAAGAAGATTTCAGGAATTTAAAGAAAATTGAGCCCCTCTCTAAATTTAATTTGCTCTGTTACCCCATTACTGTTGATATTGAAACATCACCCGAGGACCTACAGCTTGAACGTATTGATTTAAAGTCAGATCATAGTGTGATAAAAAATGTTTAATGGTATGAAATGACTTTTACAAATCTTTATCAGCTGAAAATTTTCTAAGTAAGAAGAAATTTGTGGGAAATGGCTCTTTATATATATTAGTCGACATAGATTTGTGTGCAAAGCTTTCTTTGCATGAAAATCAAGGAGAATAAATACAGATACAATTTTTCTGATATTAACTTGCAAGCTGCGGTGAGAACTTCAGCAAGCAAGCTCACTCCTGATTTTAAAAAAAGTGCAGAAAAGTAAGATAGGGTACATTTGTTTCATTAAACTAATCCTAAAATTAAGTGTGCTTGTGTGTGTGCAGCTATAGACAGTATTAAGTTAGCACAGTTAATAAATTAAATAAAATTACCACTGTTTTATTTAACTTATATTTATTTTTTTATAATAAATGCAATCATATTTTAAAAAGGTGCATCCCTCCGGCATCCTCCGCTCCCGCAATGTGGCCGGCGAGTCAGAAAAAGTTGCCTATTCCTGATCCAAGATATTTGTTCTTTATTGTAAAATCTTTACAATAAACATCAATCTTCAATCGCAAAATGATTTCAATGGAAGCAATGCCAAAAGCAATTCATTGAGATATCTAGGGTGAAATGATTTTAATAAAATGAAACTGCGTCAATTTTAGATAAATAAGCATTGAACAAATGTTTTCAAATTTAAAAATAGAGAATTTCTTAGCCAACCGATGTTTTTTAATAGCTTGAAGATTAAAAAGAAAAGAATTATATATATATACATACTAGCTGTTACCCGCCCGCTTCGCTGGGTATTTCATGATGTTTTATAAATTTTTACTGCTTATATATATGTATAAATTATTGATATCTAAGTCCTAGCATTAAGAATTCGATTGAATTGAAAAATATACTTATACCTGTAACTGTCACCTGTTGATAAAAAAAGGGCAGAACTCATATAATTTGTATTTTCTAAAAATCTCTAAAATTGAAGCATAGAATGATGTTTGCTCTTTCGTAACTCAAAAACCAAGTGGATTCCCGCAAAACCAGTTTTCGGTGGATCTCTACTCCGTAAATTGAACATGCAAGCCAAATTTCAAGTCTAAATCTAACAGAAAAAAGCAAAAGTTTTACTTTCAATATCCCCGTAATCCCGTTGAGAGCCGTTTTCCAAAATTACTGCTCTTAGCGGATTTCAATTCAACAAAAGAAAAATGCAAACCGAATTTCATTATTATAGTCCTTGTAGCTCGAAAAAAGTAATTTTTTTTGTCAATATGTCCCAGTAACCCCCTGCAACCCACAGAACTTGATTTGCTTAAAATTTATTCTTAGTGGTTCCCTATTCAACAAAAGAAACATGCTTAACAAATTTCAAGTATATGGGTCTAACAATTAAAAACAGGAATTTTTTTCTGTAACTCCTCTTGACCCCTCGCAAACATCTTTACGGTCAATTTTCATTTTACTCTTTATTAGAGGAACTCCATTTCATGAAAGGAACATGCCTACCAATTTTCAAGCAGGATGATCAAGTAGTTTAAAAATGGAAATATTTATCGATTACGCCTCTTATTCTCCCGAAATTAAACTTAGTAGTTGATATTCGCGAAACCCATTTTGTAGCGGTTCTCTACTTAACGAAAGGAATCTGCTATCAAATTTCAAGACTGTACGTCTAACAGTTTAAAAATGGGGATAATTGTCTATAACGCCACTTGAGCCCCCGCAACGCCACTTCTGGGTCTGTTTTCACAAAACCCATTTTGTAGGGGAATTGCACTCTATGAAAGGATTCTGCTTAGCAAAATTTGAAGACTGTGCGTCCAATTAATTAAAAATGCAAAAAAATTATCAACAACGCCCCTTGAACCCCCGCAACACCACCTAGGGGTCGATTTTCACAAAACACATTTTGCAGTGTATTTCTATCCTATGAGAGGAATCTGCTAACCAAATTTCAAGATTGTGAGTCTAATAGTTTAAAAAAAGAATTAATTATTTATATCTGCCCTTAACCCCCCGCAACACCCCTTGGGGGTCAATTTTCTCCAAACCCGTTTTGTAGCGGATATTTACTCCATGAAAGAAACATTCCTACCAATTTTCAAGCAGGTAGGTCAAATAGTTTAAAAACGAAAATATTTATCTCTTACGCCACTTATTCCCCTGCAACGCCACTTAGAGCTCTGTTTTCACAAAACCTTCTTATAGCTGATGTCTACTCTATGAAAGAAATCTATTTATCAAATATAAAGACTGTGCGTCTAATAGTTTAAAAATGGAAATAATTATCTATAACGCCCCTTAAGTCCCCTCAACGCCACTTGGGGGCAATTTTCACGAAACCCATTTTTAGCGTATCTCTACCCTATGAGAGGAATCTGCTTACTAAGTTTCAAGACTGTACGTCTAATAACTTAAAAATAGGAATTTATAACGCCCCTTAAACCCCCCGCCCCCGCAACACCCCTTGGGGGTCAATTTTCCCAAAACTCATTTTGTAGCGGATATTTACTCCAGGAAAGAAACTTACCTACCAATTTTCAAGCAGGTAGGCGAAGTAGTTTAAAAACGGATATATTTATCTATTACGCCCCTTAATCCCCCGCAACGCCACTTAGAAGTCTGTTTTCACAAAACCCGTTTTGTAACTGATCATTATTCTACGAAAGGAATCTATATAAATCAAATTTAAAGACAGTGCGTCAAATAGTTTAAAATGGAAATAATTATCTATAACGCCCCCTAAGCCCCTGCAACGCCACTTGGGGGTCGATTTTCAGCAAACTCATTTTGTAGCGGATCTCTACTCTCTGAAAGGAATCCGCTTACCCAATTTCAAGATTGTACATCAAGTAGTTTAAACATGGAAACAATTATTATTAAAGCCCTTAACCCCCCGTAACGCCCCTTGCGTTTCGAATTTCGGAAAATCCTTTCTTAGCTGATGTCTACTCTATCAAAGGAACATGTCTACCAAAATTCAAGTCTGTAGGTTGAACAGTTCCAGAGATTTCGTGATTAGTTAGTCAGTCAGTCAGTGAGTGAGTCGCTTTTCTCCTTTATATATATAGATATAATGGGTGTTGACCGATTTGGTAAAGGATTTTTCACATCGTGGCCGGTATTGATTTTTATAGGTAGATTTGGTCGAGGGATAGCTATGTCTTGAAAGAATACTGCTCCACTGTAGGTTTCATTTTTCGTTTATTGAACATCACCCAAAAGCAAGGGCAGTCACATTAACATAATTTACGGAGTTTCACACACACAAAGCAGAAGTAACACTTAGCAGCGACACGGACACATAGTCGACAAAACAGACAAAACACAAAGAGAGAAGAAGCGCGCGTAACCGTGTGTTCAGAGTTTTATACTGGCGGTGAAGGTCGTACGACTCTTTTATAACAGGAGTCGTGATTGGCTGCAAATGCGCGGGAGCAATTAGATTAAGATTATGCGCGCGTGCAATTAGATTAAGATTATAACAGTCTTAGGCGAAAGAACAAGGAAATAATTTCACGGGGTACAGTTAAGGAGAGTTAGAAGAAGTCATTACATATATATATACTAAAATAAATCGGTAGTGCTTATAAAGTTACTGTTAGAATACAAGCTCTTAACAAGACATTCCTGACTGTATGTTAAAATCTTTTTTCAAAAGAAAATTTCCAATTTCCTTGCAAAAAGAAATTCAATACTTGTGTTTGTCTGCGTTTCCAGTTACTCTAGTAAGTTCAAAATAAATTGAGAAATATTTTGCTGTGTTTGGAGTTTCTCTAATATCAACTTTCAAGATTTAATCATGTCAAAGAATACGAAAAAATTTTCAAACATTTATTTTTGTCTTAATTTGTTCCTTTGGTTCTTATATATCCTTGTTAAAGCATTTTTGCTGTCTCTTCAGTTCAAGTGATTACATTTCTTTTTAACAAAACATTAAAACGAAAATCGGCATTTTTATACTTTTAGTCTACTCTTTTTGCCCGTCAATATTTATTTTCCTTTATCCGGGTTGATTAAAAAATCATATCTAAAGAAAACTTCTCAAACAAAAATACATTGTGAATGCTGACAGCTTAAAATGATTTGAGGCTATTTTCAACCTATCTATTAACGTAGAATATGAATAATTTATAACTTGGAGAGAAGAATGATCATGTGAATTGAGGAGCCTCCCCCTGCCCCCCAAAAGATAGTTTCTTCACTTTCTTAAGTACTATGACTGAAAACAAAGATAGCAGCCCCCCCCCCTTTATAAATCTTTCTTTCATAAAAAAACAACAACCAATGAAACAATTTAAAATCGTGTCACCGCACAATTTGAATCACAAAAACATATCAATTAATTAAAAAAAAAGCAGTAGTATTGAAAGAGTATTCCGAAATAAAATTTAAGAAATTCAATACTTCGATAGTAAATTATTGTATTGCTCATAGTTTGTAATAACCTGAAATTAGTCCTAATTGTAGGTCGAAAGAAAATATGTTTGTATAAATGTTACCGTTAAAGTGTATAATTCAGTTATTCATAGAATAACTAGGTATTTCATAAAAAAAACTAGACAAGTTATTTAAAGTATATGATAGGTGAAAAATTTTATATTTAACCTAGTTATTCTAAGAAATAACTAATGATAGAACAGAAAAGTGAAAAATAATTTCAAAGATATTTTATAAATTAATTAATCATAAATAGCTAAAATCTCTCGAAAAATACATTTTACCCCTACTGCCGTTGATTAATTGACAAATAATAAGGAAAGGCAGGTAATATAATTTGTTGCTCGTATTGTTAACATTAAATAGAAAGGGGGGAAATAAATTGCATAAATAGTTGTATTAATTTTTTTTTAAAAAAAATACATACTGGGAAGAAAAACTGTTGCTTTATATATAAGAATATTGTGTAAACTTTTTCAAACAAAAATGTAAGCGAATATTAATTAAATTTTATGAAATACCTTTATTTTACTTTTTATTTATTAGAGCAAGGATTGCTGTGATGACACTTTGAATGGATTTGCATGCTATTTTTGAAACAAGCACACTTTTTACTATTACACATTTTTTTACCCGAGCAACTTTTTAAATCTTTGTCCGGTGTCGCAACTTTGAGCTGTTGTGAAAAAATGGTAGCGTTGTTTCAGTATTCGAAACTTCTTCATTGGAAATTATTTCTCGCTCGCATATTCTAAACTGAGATCTAGAGTACAATCGTTTTATTCGGCCATCTCATGTTCCTAATAGGAAAAATGCTTCCCCAAAGCAGCTATAAATGATTCAAAGAACTTTCGAGTGCCGTATTTCATACTTTAACGGTCAAGTACTTGTTATTTTATACAATACCTGGTTAAATCAAAAAATTAAATCATTTCATATATACTGTAACAGACTTTTCTAGTTATTTCACGAAATTCCTAGTTATTCTATGAAATAACGGAGATTTCAAACTTTAACGGTAACATAAAAATAAATTCAAATGATATGAGACATTTTTGATATGTCTTCTGTGCGATGGATGCAATACGATCTTTCTGAAAATTCACGACGAATAAAATACATCCAGATGTCTAGAAAATGAACTGATGAATGTTTATGTCTGTAAATAATACATCTGATTACTGTTCAAATATATTTCGCAATGAACCGTGGGAATTGAATTATTGTGTGAAATTCTTTTATCATGTGCACCAAAATATATATGATTTAAGTTACATAATTTCAGTTTGTAATGTGTAATACTGATTGTTATTAAAAATATTGAACACTTTTCAGTTACATGTGTTCGAATTTTACTAAAAAAAACAGATGTTTACTGTCTGTACACCCACTTTAAATAATGAAGCACACATTTCCGCCATTTTAAATTCCTTTCAAACCGACTCATTCACTTTCACACAACCGTTCTGTACTAAAACTGTTGATTCAAGTATATTTTCTCTTAGCTCCCACAGCTGTTAATAGCTGTCGATGTCTCACGGTCGACATTTGTCTTGTTAAACATTACTTGGTTTATTGTTCTATTTGGATAAATTAACACACTACACCTTTATCAAATAGGTATTCTGATTATTCAGTTAAAAGGGAATTTTTAAGTTGTGTTGCGTACGTAACTGTCTGTTAAGTCACATACACAAAAAACGATTTAAATTTGATTTAACTAATACATACCACACTGCAGTTTAAAATTATTTCAGCTCTTTGTAGTCCAGAAGTAATTTTTTTTTTATTTTTTAAAATCGAATAAACATTTATTGTATGTTAAAAATGGTAGACATATTTATTTTAGCACATGTAATGCTAAATTTATATAATTAAAGGGAAAAAATCAAAATTCAAAAGAAAATTTTTCAACAAAAAATTAATTAGTTTGCAAAATATGCTGCTCTTATAACGTCTCGTGCACTTGTTGGGAATATTTTGATTACTAAAGTCTGTGGATAAGTGAACGATTAACTCTTTGCATACTTGATCACTCGATAAAAACTTGAGGGAACTCAAAAACGGTTTTAAAAATCTTATGCCATTTTAATGATAACCATGCCCAAATATGCCATTCTGAATTCTTTATTCGCCCACGCAACAATAGTGCATTTGGAAGGGGGATTTACCGAGTATCAGGAAACATTTGTTTACGAGTTGAAAGTGAAAAAGAATAAATATTTCTTTTCATTTTTCTTGTTATTTTTTTATTTCTGAGGTATATACTACCCTCAATTATTTTCTTAGAAAAAAAATTTTTTTTTATTAAATATAACTGTCATATTAAACTATTTCCAAAGTTTTATAAATATTTCAACTATAGATGCTGGATGTCTAATAATACATTCTACTACGTAAATGTTATAAATACACAAATAAAATTTTATTTTAATGGAAGAAAAATGCTTATATGAGATGGTAATATTTTTTTTTATTACGCATATTTTTCGCTTACACATATTCGAATTGATAATGAAATACTGTGCAAATAGTGAAAGTACAGAAAGCTTTCTTTCATAAAATGCATCATTAGAGACTTTTAACAATTATAAGGTACATGAAACACTTAAAGTACTTCGTAAAAAGTATAATTTGAAAGCTTTTAATTGCTTGCAGTATTTTGCTTTGGATAATCTCCCGCCTCCGCGTTAAGCTCCTCTACAAGCCACGTAATTCTGAATCAGTCGAGAGCTGGCATAGGCATGAGAAAATTTAAGAAAAGACAGATTTAAGGTACCTTAGTCTCTCCCTCCGTATGATGGGTATTTAGAAGTATTTTATTAGAACTGACATTATAATTTATACAAAATTCTCTATTCCCCAATGCTTAAAGGAACGTTCAATTGAATCAAAATTGAGATTCTGTTGTAACTGAAGAAAAATTCTTGAAGGTTTGCAGGAAAATTCTTCTAAAAATCAATTTAAACAAGTTCTCTAGTTCCAAACTTTAAGCACAGTAAAGAAGGGGGAAATCGAGTCCCCAAGTTTCTAAAGCTGGTGTTTGTAAATGTTCATTTCTGATGGCAAAAACTGAGAATAGAGTGTTTGTAAGACATCATTTGAGTATCTACGAATGTAGCTGATTAGTTAAGCGTCTCAAGGAAAGATAAAGAGACCATTGCAATAGATTTTAGACGAAAAATATCCCGCAGTTTAAAAAAAAGACACTGGAGATAGAAATTTCTGAAAAAGCATGTAAGGAATCGTGTAAGATGCAGTGTACCTTATCGTGAACAACATGTCCCCAGCAGCTAAAAAGAGAGCAATCGGTTTTTAGCTAGATTATATATCAATCAAATTTTGAATCATATATATAACTGCAGATTTTGCAAACGTGCACTCGTGTATGTGCCAGAATCTTTTCTTGACTTTTAAATCACGTTGGCTTACGGTTCTTAGCATATATGACATAAATAAGCGACCCAGTACCGAGAACCATGGAATTCCAAGTTTTTATTGAAGGCTCAGGTTTTCCTTTATAGGATGAACACTGGGACAAGGTGTTGCAATGCTTGGTAACAGGAAACGAACCCCGAATTACCGCGGAGAAAGTAATCGTGTGTGTTGGCATGTGCCTGATACAATCAGGGCCATACGTCTGATACAAACCACTACTTCACTTTAATTTGTTTAGTGACATCACATTGGTGCTAAATCAAGATTCTCGCAGGTCATATACATTTTTTTCTGTCGTGCAATATGTCAGGGATGACGATACTCACACACACACACACACACACACACACACACACGTACGTAGAACAGCTTAAGTGGGGAAGAGATATTAAATACATAGCAAGTAATATGCATAAAACTCTGATCTAAATCCTGCAGATAACGGCTTAGATGTACTTGGCAAGCCTGTTACTTAAATTAATCACGCTTCTCTTGTAATATTTTTTGATCAACACTGGGCAATAGCAGAAATTTTTAGTCTCTTCCAAGACCACAGATCAGAGATTAGAGCCTGACAGGGTTGTGTCCTTTCAGCCTCAACGACCTTTTAAACTGTGCAGAAACTCAAAACTCTGTCATGAGAGATGAATGGGAGAAAATTCCTAAGCTTTCAATTGTCTAAAGCAAAGCCTGAATAACAAACGCTAAATCTGCATCAATATATGAGGTGGTAACATTCCACATTAAGGTACTTCTAGCTTTTTATTTCGACAAGATTACGAGCTTCATTGTAGCTCATTTTCCCCTCTAACGATAATTTATTTCCTTATCTTGTTTCTGTGTGTATAGCAACCTATATCATTATTCTTAGTAAAAATATTTAGTATTGCTCGGTCTCTTTCTGTCTCCATAAATATATACTAGGGTTTTTTCCCAATCAATATATGTTACAAGTTATTGAGATGAAATCTCTATTCCTTGGAAAATATCAGGAAGTATATTATCAGATTCATTAAATGTATTGATTATAGCTCAATATTGATGGACTTATAGAAAGTTAAGAAACTCATCATTTTTCCAATGCATTAATTGATTTTCTTTATTGCCATTAGATATCTTAAAGATTCATATGTTCATAAGACGAAGTCTAACTACAGGAAACCATCGATATTTTAGATGTTTTCGAATCTGTTCAATATCCATATTTTAAGCGTGTTTTTCACGTAGTGGAACAAAAGCGCTATTTGGAAGCAAATTTCGTCTTCGTTCCATATTTTGTCGTACCTTTTTCTCAGCCAATAAGCAACCAATTGACCTCGGGTTTTCGGCATTTGATCGCATTTGTGCCCTAGATGAGCCGAATCATACTTAAATTTTCCCATAGTTTTCCCGAATTTTCCTACAAATTTTCCTGAATTTCGCTAGTTTATAGCAAAATTTCCTCAAATTTTACCTAGTAAATTTAATGTTTGCAAAAAGTTTTTTTAAAAAAATCTACCTGCATTTTGGAGGAAATCTTCACAAAAATGAGGAAATCTTCACAAAAAAAGTTCAGAAAACAAGTACAAAAGGCTCTGATTTTACTTAAAATACAACATGCGAAAAACGCGCTAAAATTACTTGGCCATGCCAATGATTGATATCTTGTTTTCTTTTACTCGCGTAAGCATAAAAAATATTTAAAAACATTAGTCGGGTCTAATTTCTGTCTACAAACACACAATTGGGTTTCATATTAAGTCTCAAACATAATAATATCGTTGGTAAATTTTCTAAACAGAAATAAATAATCCAATATTGTTTGTAGTATTTTGTTTCTTGCTTTGAATATGTCAAATAAGGAAAATGAAGGTATAAAATCTTGTTATTCGATTGTCTTATATCTGTAATCTGATTGTTCTTCTTTTCGCAGTTTATCATTAGCGCAGCGTGCCTTTCGAAAAGAACATGCAAATTTTCCCTTTTTTTTAAAGATAAGTCTTATCTTTAACAATTTCTTAGTTCTTATTTTTCGCATACGAAATAAACAGAAATGGATTCCACGGGGAAACATGAGATTCAATTTATTACATCCCGAATCAAGAAATGTGAGACATTTCAAGACGAGAAAAGTATTTTATTCCATTTTATTTTACTTTTCCGTTCTCTTTCTAATCTTTATATATATAAATCTCGCGTCACAATGTTTGTCCTCAATGGACTCCTGAACCACTTAACCGATTATAATAAAATTTACACACCATGTGCAGTTCGATCCAACTTGAGAGATAGGATGGTTTTCATTTCAATTTATCACGCCATAATTTTTTTATAGCCGGAAATGTGAAGAATCCTGAAAAAACGTTGCCAGATTCCCGTAAGGGATGCTCATTCGGTTCTCTCGACGTTATTTCTGAATTTCGTCAAGGTCATTCACGTTGCGTTAGCTTTGTGTTTGGAAGATGGGAAAAGTTGAGGTAGTTTTGAGTCTCGCTGCGTAGAAAAAGGGGAATTCCCTCATATAACCCATCACAACCGATGGGTTTTTTTTATTCTTAAAGATTGATTTATTGAAGAACAGTAGAATATAAGAAAAAAAATATCATAAAAATTATAAGGAAATATTTTTAAATATATTTTTATCACATAGTATTATTTTCTTTTTGAATTTCATACTGTGAAATGAATCAATATCGTTGCGTTTAAATAAAAATTATTTTTAAAACTTTTAATATCAGTGATTTAAAAAATAAAAAGCCAAAAACTTTTTTGAACAAACTTTAATAAAACACTCAAAATACTTAATAATTAATAATTTTTCCCGTGTGTCGAACATTTCAAAAAATCCTCACAAGACCCCCAAGGGGTGTTGCGGGGGCGTTTAAATTTTTATTTTTAAGTTATTAGACGTACAGTCTTGAAACTTAGTAAGCAGATTCTTCTCATAGGGTAGATATACGCTAAAAATGGGTTTCGTGAAAATTGCCCCCAAGTGGCGTTGAGGGGACTTAAGGGGCGTTATAGATAATTATTTCCATTTTTAAACTATTAGACGCACAGTCTTTATAGAGTAGAGATCAGCTATAAGAAGGTTTTGTGAAAACAGATCTCTAAGTGGCGTTGCAGGGGAATAAATGGCGTAAGAGATAAATATTTTCGTTTTTAAACTATTTGACCTACCTGCTTGAAAATTGGTAGGAATGTTTCTTTCATGGAGTAAATATCCGCTACAAAACGGGTTTGGAGAAAATTGACCCCCAAGGGGTGTTGCGGGGGGTTAAGGGCAGATATAAATAATTATTTCTTCTTTTAAACTATTAGACTCATAGTCTTGAAATTTGGTTAGCAGATTCCTCTCATAGGATAGAAATACACTGCAAAATTTGTTTTGTGAAAATCGACCCCTAGGTGGTGTTGCGAGGGTTCAAGGGGCGTTATTGATAATTTTTTTGCATTTTTTAATAATTGGACGCACAGTCTTCAAATTTTGCTAAGCAGATTCCTTTCATAGAGTGCAATTCCCCTACAAAATGGGTTTTGTGAAAACAGACCCAGAAGTGGCGTTGCGGGGGCTCAAGTGGCGTTATAGACAATTATCCCCATTTTTAAACTGTTCGACGTACAGTCTTGAAATTTGATAAGCATATTCCTTTCGTAAAGTAGAGAACCGCTACAAAATGGGTTTCGCGAATATCAACTACTAAGTTTAATTTCGGGAGATTAAGAGGCGTAATCGATAAATATTTCCATTTTTAAACTACTTGATCATCCTGCTTGAAAATTGGTAGGTATGTTCCTTTCATGAAATGGAGTTCCTCTAACAAAGAGTAAAATGAAAATTGACCCCCAAAGATGTTTGCGCGGGGTCAAGAGGAGTTACAGAAAAAAATTCCTGTTTTTAATTGTTAGACCCATATACTTGAAATTTGTTAAGCATGTTTCTTTTGTTGAATAGGGATCCACTAAGAATAAATTTTAAACAAATCATGTTCTGGGGGTTGCAGGGGGTTACTGGGACGTATTGACAAAAAAATTACTTTTTTCGAGCTACAAGGACTATAATAATGAAATTTGGTTTGCGTTTTTCTTTTGTTTAATTGAAATCCGCTAAGAGCGGTAATTTTGGAAAACGGCTCTCAACGGGATTACGGGGATATTGATAGTAAAACTTTTGCTTTTTTCTGTTAGATTTAGACTTGAAATTTGGCTTGCATGTTCAATTTACGGAGTAGAGATCCACCGAAAATTGGTTTTGTGGGAATCCATTTGGTTTTTGAGTTACGAAAGAGCAAACATCATTTTATGCTTCAATTTTAGAGATTTTTAGAAAATACAAATTAGATGAGTTCTGCCCTTTTTTTTTTATCAACAGGTGACAGTTACAGGTATAAGTATATTTTTCAATTCAATCGAATTCTTAATGCTAGGACTTAGATATCAATAATTTATACATATATATAAGCAGTAAAAATTTATAAAACATCATGAAATACCCAGCGAAGCGGGCGGGTAACAGCTAGTAATTTATAATCTATTACATATGTATGTTCAAGATTTTCTAGCTGTTATCTGCTTTCTCGTGACATTTCTTTGATTCATAAGGAAAGGCAAATTGATTTCGGTCGTGGGTCTGGAAAACTCCGCCTGAAATATAACTCAAACTGTCTCTTGAGTTTATTATATGACTACGAAAGCAGAGAAGAGAAATATATTGCTTAGGAAAATATTTATAAAATATCTTGACGTGTTTGTCTATTTCTCAGTGTTGCTGTGTATGTATTGATCTTAAGTTTGAAATGCGCTTTAAAGAACAAAATAAATTCTTTTAAAAATAGAAAATGAAAGTATTTTTCATGATTTTTATGTAAATATAAGACATTTTCCTTTGAATTTTCATATAACTAGTAATTGATTTCAAATATACCGTCGTGAAATTTTTTTTTAGCTCGATCGCTTTCAAGAAAAATGTTAAAGCAAATTTGAAAAAAAAAAAATATTTAAGATGACTACGTTTAAAGCCGTTATTTTAAAAAAAGGGTATCAATGAATTTTTTTTTTTGTTTAATATTTAAACTCATTTTAACTAGAACGTATAAAAATATAATTGTCTTAAGAATATTATTAGAAGAAAAAACTACTTTTATGCAAATGTTTAGCAAAGAAGGAAGAAAGAGTGACATATTTTCAAAACATTCTACTTTTATAAAAAGTGCATCTATAATAATAATATTTTTCCTATATGTAAAGCGAAGACTTTTCTGCATAGAGCTTGAACTAGAAATTTTGAACTATATAATTTAGGAATGGATTTATTCAAGTTTTAATATATTAGAGTAGAGAATTTTTAACAAAAAGCACAGGTTATTATTTCAATTGATCGTAACTCTCTGAAAATAATGTGAATTTTTAAATCTCCCGGTTCAAGTTCTGTACAAAAGCTTTAGCGATATCTTAGGAAAAATATTATTATAATAGAAGCATTTTTTCATAAAAGTAGAATATTTTGAAAGCATGTAATTTTTTTTTTTGTTGCTAAAACATTACATTTTAGTACTTTTTTTTGTTGCAATAATACTCATAAAACAGTTAAAAAATATATTCTACTTCTAGTAACACTAAAATATCAAAAAATTATTTATTTATACACTTTTTCAAAATCCCGGTTTCGAACTTTCGTACACTTTTTTATTTATTGCATTTTTAGGATAATACATAGCTTATGGAGCTCAATTTTTTTTTTTACAGTAGAGCGTCGCTTATCCGAATCAATTGGGACCGTACACTGTTCGGGTACGTGATTGTTTGGAAAAAAGAATGTGATCCATGCAGTATATGAAACCGGACACTATACGAATATTGAAAATCATCACATGTGGGAAACGGGCTTGAAGAAAAGGCAAACTAGGTGCAAAATGTCTTAATTTTACCTTTATTGTGAAAAATAATCAATTATTTTTCACTGTACCATTGTACACCTTCGTTTTTCGCTGCAAGGTCTCTGATTCTCTTGAGCAGCAGCAGTAGTTGAGTAGGACAGCACTCTGTTGTTCATACCACTCCATCGCAGTCTCTAAAGCAGATAACGCGTCAGCGTTTGATGGACCTTTGCTACTTTCGTTGTTGTTGTTGTCCTCGTCTTCATCCGTTTCATCGTCAACAGGGTCGGGTTCTTCTTGCACAGATGTCACAATCTCGTCATCATTTAGCATTTGAAATCCACAGTCTTCTGCATCGCTCCACTTTCTCCCTTCGCAAAACGGTTCAATATTTCAAGTTTTGTCTCCTGTTCAAGACGTTGCGCTTCTGCTTTGAATTCGAAGCCGTAGCAGTTCACAACTCAACAAAAGGCTCGTATACACCCCCTCACTTGGAAACAAACAGACCTAATATTCCGCGAAAATGTTTATCAAATCACACGACTGAAATTCCCCAAATATCCCTCACATTGAGTTTTCATGTCACTTTTGGCCTCACGGGAAACAACTGTTGTGAGTGTGCACTGTTCGAAAATGTATTCATATACAGTACATGTAATTGCCAAAAAAATAAAATTGGTTCGGATGTTTGACGTTTCGGATAATAAACATTCGGATAAACGACGTTCTACTGTATCGAATTATGAAGATACTTACATGCTCATCTAAAAACTACATAAAAATAGTTTTATAAATATTAAATTATTTTTATGTAGTTTTTATACAATTTATTAAAGTAATTATGTCCAAAGCAATACAAATAATACATGCATTTCCTAAAAACTCCAAACTTTTCAGATCTTCTAAATTTTGCGGTAAAAAATTTTATTCGAAAAAAAAAAACTTTTTGCTATTTTTCCAAAAGTAATTTCTAACTCTCTTGTTGTTTTATAGTGCGTGTAATTTAAAATTAAATCAAATTAAACCAATGTTGATTACAAGTTTATTTATAACAATAGAAAAAAATACCGTAATCATTAAAAATGTTTATTAAATTATATGCCAAGAAGAGATTTGAGATTGTGGGCATGAATATAGCATATAGTTATGTAAAGTTAATTTATAGCATGTGCAGTTAAAAATAATCATTTGAGCTTTCTAGGGATTTTGTATTAAATTATAAAACAAAAAATTCACAGTTTAATAATTAATTGGAATTTTAAATTAAATTATCTAATAATATTTTTTTTAGGTTTAAAACAAATTTAAAAGACTCTCAATTGAAATGCATTTAACAGCAGTTGGGCTTCACTTTTTTTTGTATCACTCAATAAAAATAATTTGTAAAACACGAATCTAACAAACATTTATTAGTTTTCACAAAAAGTAAAAATTTCTGCTTTATTCACCATTTTTCATGAAGGATAATCAGTTTCTGACAATTTAATTATCTGCCTTTTTTGAAGTCATTTACGCAACATAATTTAACTAAAAATATCTTCCAAAACAATGCTGGTGTATTTAAACACACCAAGAGTATATAAATAATTTTAGAGTCAAAGGAAAAAAACTTTAATTTATTTTTATCCAACGTAATGCGTTTTGTGAAGTTTTGTCATGCGAAATGAATTTTAATTATAGCTTTTGTAGTATATATATGTAAAGATTTCACTTGACTTATGAAGACATTTTACTGGGAGAATATTTTGTTTGGTTGCTGTTGTTGAAAGGTTCTTGGTATTTTAAAATCCACATTTTATTGACGGTCACAAATACGAATAAAAATGCGCCCAAAAAATACAAAGGACAAAAGCGTTCTTTGTTCTCTCCAGACAACTTAGTTCTTGTAACTTTTAGAATCATATGATTTCTATTAAAGTATTTTCTGATTGGTGAGAAAACACAGCTGATGCAACATTGGATTATCTTGCTTTAAAAAACGTGAACGTAGCAGATTTTTAGGAGATAGCCTTTTACAATATATTTCCTATTGAGCGAGTAAACTAAAAATTAATTCTCACGCGAAGTCTTAGAGGGCTCAAGACCATTATGAATTAAATAATATCCCTCGAGAGAAAATTCAAGAGATGAATAACAACATTTATATGTAATAATTCCCATTGATTTAATCTTGAACATGTTTTTAATTTGTAACGGCCCTGGCCTTCAGGACTCGCTCGTAAATAAATAATTATCAAATACCCGCCTGGGGAATCTATCGTAAACCATATATTTGCACCAATAAACAAGCTCCGTCCACGGAGATTATGTAAGCAGTACTTCCGTTTACCGCTTCGTAAAAAAAAAAAAAAAAAAAAAAAACCCGAGATTCTGGAAAATCCGCTTTTTTTGCTTCTTAGTCATGTATAACACGCTACAGCCTGGTTTGTGTCTCTTGTCCGCTTCCTCAGCTATCTCCTCACCATGGCGACTTCCGTTCGGTTTTTCACTGTTACGCAAAACTGGGTAAATTTCCCATTCACTCCCGTCAGAAAAGAAGTTTCACTTCAAAAATATGATCGTTAAAGAATTCTTTACACTCGCCAATATACACTGGTGTCCAAAAGTTAAGCATAAATCGTAAAATGCGAAAAACATGGAGTAAATCGTAAAATTATTCCAAATTTCTTGCGGGTATTAATTGGGTGAAGAAGAAACATTGGGTTTATGCAAAACTTTTCAGTCGACTACGTCCTGAGCGAAACACCGGTGCATGTCGGAACGCAGAGAAACCGATTCAAGCAGCATAGGCAGTTCAGACAAGTTTCGTGCAACTGCTGTGCGAACGAACGGTGTTAACCATCAAACAAGGTGAATGATGGCACAAAGATGCCAATTGGACATGTTTACGAAAGGAAGAATCGTTGGAATGCCGGAATCCTTACGATCACAAACCGAAGTGTCTCGAATTCTGAATGTGGAGCAGTCTGTGATCTCAAGACTGTGGCAGAGGTTTCAAAGAACGGGAGATGTTACCCGACAACCAGTATCAGGTCGACCAAGAGTCACAACCCCTCGCCAAGACCGATATCTGGTAATAAGTGCGCGACGTCAGAGGGGCACTACTGCCAGAGCACTGGGTTTCGAGCTCACAGTCGCCACAGAAATACGAATTTCGAGACAAACTGTTTACAGGAGACTCAATCATGCTGCCCTGTATGCCAGAAGACCAGCAGTTTGCATTCCCCTCACGTCTGCGAATAAACGCGCTCGTTTGAACTGGAGTTTGAAAGATCAACATTGGAGTGTGGGAGAGTGGGCCAATGTGATGTTCAGTGACGAGTCCCGATTTAGTCTGAGTAGTGATTCTCGGCGGGTAACGATATGGAGAGAACGTGGAACACGTTTTGAACCAAGAAATATAAAGGAAAGACATCATTTTCCATCAAGGGGTGTAATGGTATGGGCAGGCATCATGATGGACGGCCGCACAGACTTCCATTTCTTTGACACGGGGTCTGCGACTGCTCAAAGATACAGAGACGAAGTTCTTGAGCCTTATGTTTGCTTGTTTCAAGGTGCTGTCGGTCCTGACTTCATATTCATGGATGATAATGCGCCATTTCACCGAGCGGTGCTGATTGATGACTTCCTTGAAACGGAAAACATCCAGCGCATGTCGTGGCCTGCGAGCTCCCCTGATTTAAATCCTATCGAGCATGTATGAGATATGCTCGGGAGACAAATTGCAGCCCTTTCGCACCCACCAAGCTCCGTTACACAACTGAAGAGAGCTCTCCAAGAAGCTTGGAACCGTTTGAGCCCAGAACTCATTCATCATCTCATAGCAAGTATGGTAAATCACTTTGCAGCGTGCCTGGCTGTCAGAGGTGACCACACGCCTTATTAAACTGCAGCATCAGTATTTTATTAAATGTTTTCTTTAATTTTTTCTTTAAAGTGCAATGCTCATTTTTTTTTCAAACTGCTACTTTGGATAATAAAATTAATTATCATTCTTTTGATTTGCTTCCTTACTTTATAACCATTTTACACTCGCATATCACGTTTCCCGCCATTCTGATTTACAGTCCCTTCTTTATTCACATAATTATTAATTATGCTTAACTTTTGGACACCAGTGTTTATTCTGTGTGTTTTAAGAGATATGAGTAAATTCTCATTTAACATCTATTGAATTCTTATTCTAAAAAAACTACTTAGGAAAAATGTTTTGAATTATTAGAATTCGTCTCCCCCCTCCCTCTTTCCGAATTTTTGATGGACATTTTTTTTATTTACCTTGAAATATATTGTCCCAAATGCAAAAAAAAAAAAACTAGGGCGAATCAGGTTTTTAATGGAGAATTGGAACTGTATACAAAACGATAGATTTCAACATAGGATGCATTAAAGTTTGAAAAATTCTGAAAAGAGCTATGGATAATATTGTTGATATTTGTATCAATTTATTGTTGATCCTGCACTTATTGTACTCTTTTTATTATTTTATTTTAATGTCTAGTAATTTTATTAATTTTAATAAGTGTAACATTCAACAAGAATATGATTTTTGCGGAAGTTCAGATGGAAGTTCTGAATATGAAATGGAAGTTAGCTCTCGGAAATTGACTATTTGTAACAACAATAATTATATATATTTTCTTCATATATATCTGAGAAATATTTTCCAAACTTCCAAACACAGCATTTCATTCTATTTATTACCTTTCAGACTTGTGTTTTGCTCGTCTGCTTAAATTTCATAAGAATATAAAGAAAAAAGAATTATGTACATTTTATTTCCTAAAATTCTGTTACAGTTAAATTTATCTGTCCCTAAAACAATATTTTCATTAGTGCAAAAGTTGCTTTAAAACGATTTTCTATGAATATCGACTTTCAAAACATTATAATCGAGTTTATTTAATCTTTCAACAGTAAGCTGCTTTAAATGTTTTCAGATATATTTATTTTAATATCAAAAAATTCAAAAGTACTTTACAAAATTCTTTTAAGGCTTCTCTACTTTTAAAGATTGAATCCCTAACATATAAGAATATGATAATGACGAAGATAATGTAGAAAATAGCAGTGCATGGTAAATTTTCAGAATTGCATTAACAACATTAATTTGAAAGTCAAAATTTGTCATATGTTAAGTTTCCCCCCGTCAAGTACGTAATTTCAGTGTGATATTTATTTTTGAGGCAGGAAAAACAATGTATTTACATATATATCTCCCTCGCCAGGTATTGCAAAGTTCACCTCAGTCATTTTCCACTCAAAGTCGTCTTTTGTACTAAAGATCTAATACTTGTGTATGTATAAATATACAAGCACGAAAAGCACCTAGGGTAAGATAAAACAATAAAAGTGTTTGACAAAGGTTGGCTTGCAAAAGAAGTGAGAACAAAGGAAGCTTCGGTACCGGCGGCAGCTGCTTACAGTAAAACGGGGCAACGTAAGAAAGACTCAACTTTCAAAATTGTTTTGATATGAATATTTTGTGCATAAGACAAAGAATGTTTTCTTGCATGAATAATGCAAGTCTCATTCGACGCTGTTTTGTAGCCTCAAGTATATTCGTCGTCTACTTCCTGAAAATTTAATGATACCGATCCCTTCAAAGACTACAATAGAAAATAGATATTCCTCGAAACAAATTTGAAATAGCTTTAGGTTTTCATAAAATGCATTCTGCCTTTCTTTAGAAATCCTTGCCTTTAAATCGTCCAAGAGTGTTTGTCGATCTTCGGATGTCTGTATGTGAGAGAGAGAGCTCTTCAAACCTGACTTAGTAAAAGGAATTTCCACCAATATTATTCTCGATGCTGTTTACACTGTGATAGACACAATCTTCAATGCATATTTTTGTAAAAGCACATTTAGATATGTCGGCCTCAAAACCCCTAAAAATATTTCGCTAAAATGTTACAAAAAGCATTGGTGTATTTCTGGTACCATGTATAAAAGAATATAGGAATTTTTACGTTTCCTTCGTAAATATTCCGCTCCCAAAAACTACTTTTCAAAAAGAACACAATATTTTACGTCCTTTTATTGATCATATACAATTCAGTAATAGGGCTGCCTCGAGCGATACCGGAATTGGGAATGTTCGTGAATATTTCAGAAGGAATCTAAAGGGATCAGCGTTCGTAAATTTTATTTTACTTGATCGGTTTTTCTCTGATTTACTTAGATTTACAAAATAGGTATGATTTTTATTCCGCAACTTATTTTTCCCCCATGAGAGGTTACTTTTACTGAGCTGAATTTAGAAGTCGTATAATTGTGAAAAACTTTTTGTAAATAAACTTTGATGACATTTAACGATTTTAGAAATATTAACTTTAAAAAATCATTTTATCTTTTTTCCTTAATTTTTTGTTATTATTTAATATAAATCCGTGAGCTTTATTTTGTTAAGTGCGCAACTAGTTTACCTCGAGTAAGTTAACTATCAGTGATGGGTGGTGTCATCATTTTTAATTTTTTCTAAATTTTTATAATAATTTAGTGTATTTTTAACGTGATTTATTTTCGATCCTAGAGACCATTTTAACACCTAAATAACCACCAAAATATTATCCACTTGTAACATGCTTTTTCGTAGTCACAAAATCCTATTTTTTAATAAGGAGAGTTGAAGGAAAGTAAACTTCAATCCTAGAAATTCGTTGGGATCATTCTCATCTTTAAATGTGCCCATAATTATTAAAATTGAAATTTCAAAAAATAATTTTTGTTAAGTCTAAAACGTTCCGAAATATGCAGAAGACTTATCGAAATTTATATATTTCGTATTGTTCTCGAAGGGATGGGCTTTTTAAGTAACGGAGTTTGTGTTAAAAAAAGAAAGTTTTGTCTCCAATATTGTTGGTTTTGAAAATTTTATTTAAATACATCGGTTGAACAAAATATAATTTGAAACGCATCGAAATCCATTGTAAAATATCATTGTTAATTTCTTATAATCAATTTAAATTGTTGTGTCAATCAAAATTTGCATTTCATTTCACTTATATGGTCAATGATAACAAAAATTAGTCTTGTTATATAATATTTCGGAAAAGTTTTACTGTACTTTTATTAATATATAATTTGTTGTAATTCCTTTACTTTATATTTTATGATCGCATACGAAGTTTTTAAAAAGACAATTAGTATACGAAGAATAGAGAAGAAATTAGCTGTCACCACCATTAAAGACGTATCACCTGATGTATTTACTTCAGGATAAGAGATCTAAGATATATATATTTCTCGGCTAACTGCAATTAATTTGCTTCGATTCAACATACCGATTAGAAAATAAACGTTATCTTGCTACTCACTGTCATTAAGAAAGTAAACTTCAAATCTTTTTCATCCAAAAATGCATTGAAATTATCTTTGTATGGCTTCCGGGATAAGATTAAATTTCTTGGAACTTGTAGCTCTAAAAAATTTACGTTCATTCATTCTAAGCTTGTGATGCAGCGCTACAATTACTTCATTAATTTAACATATTATGTCTTACGCAGGTTCGATTAATTTCACTTATGTCTGCATCATATTAGTGGTTAGTACTTTAAAACTCAATTAATAAAACAATGAAGTTAAATTCGTTTATTATGTTTAAAACATTACTAAGTTAAAATAATTACACTATTCAATTTTTAGAATAAGAATACAGCAACATTCCACTTATCTGAAACGGAGGCATGGAGCTGGGTGGTACTTGGACGGCCTAAATTCAACTCTCTTAATCTGAAATCATGGTAATCGGTCTTCTGCTAATCTGTAAAATCTCTCTCTAAATCTCTGTAAATCTGTGTAAAATCTGCGTAATATCTGCCGAGAAATGTCCCGGTTCCTCCTTTTAAGTGGAGGCAAATTACCCCCTTTTTCATCCGCACGCACTTTGGTCCTGCCTAACCATTGGTCAGGAACCAAGCGCAGAGTCACAAATTTCGCGACGACTCTTCCAAATTATGAGTTCATTCAACTTTGCTGACCAGCCGTTGTGACCCCCTCAACTAAGGAATGCGACAACATCCTGTCAACAAGAAACAAGGGGAATACACACAAATTGCATGTGTCTTAGGGACCATCTTAAAACCCGATCAGCATCTAAGCCTTCCAGCCTCCAAGCCACCCATCACTTGATTGCATGAATTCAAACATAAATGACAAAATGAAAAATGTAGTTGAGACAATCTTTATATTCTGCTCGTCAACCAAAATGCAACACCAAGAAAGATAAGAGGTTTGATCTGATTTTCATTAATTTACCACTTTGAAGTTGATCTAATCATTGGCGATGGTCTTCGTGATTTTGAATCTCAATCAAGTGATGAGGACAACACCTGATCTGGAACTAAGAAGAAAAAAGATAAGAGATATCAAAGCCAAATTTATCAGAGATATTATCCAAATTTTTAATACAAAGTAGGAGAGTTAAAGGATTGGAAATATAGCTTTCTGTGCGAGGTGAGGACGATGATTAAATCAGCATTGAGTTTTTATTCCCTCCACGATTGGCAACAGCCACTGGTACACAACACGACATTGAATAAAAGTGGCTTTGGATATCTTGTTGGTGTATGACAGGTGTAGCAGCGATTGTATGCCGGCCAGTCATTCTTCAATAATCGACCAGACGCGTTTGATAGGCGACAGCTCTAGAGAACAGGCAGCAGGGGCGGCTCTAGGGCCGAACAAACCGGACCCCTGTCCGAGGCGGCAAGTTTTAAGGGTGGCATTTTGATGGATTTTGAAAAAAAAAAATATTTTTTGTTACAAAAAATTTGATATATTTTCTGAAATATTATTGGGTGGGAATTCGGTGTTTCATTTAACGTATCTTTTCCCCTTATTTTGTACTCTGTATGTTTAATGGCAGTTTTCTTTTATGTTGAAACTTTTACGTTTTAACGAGGTGGGAGTATATGTTAAATCATGAAATTTAATATGTTTACACATCTTTCACTAGTAACTTTCCCCCATCCCGGAGTGAGGTTACAACGGACATTCCTTTCACCCTTACAAGGTCCGGTGTCACCTATTCAAAAGGGGGCAGAGGTATTAGAAGGTTTTGGTAAATAGAGACCCACAGGAGATGTTTTATTTTAGTCTTGAGTGTAGTTATATATTATACGTTAAAATGAACACTTGTGATCCCCTCCATCAGTAGACTATTTTTAGAAGAAATTAGTCTGCTGAAATGAATGATTCCTTCTCTAAAAATTTTACTCGTTTAAAATAATAACAAGTAATTATGTCCTTAATTTCGAATTATTTTGAACTTTTTAAGACTTAAAATAACATATGTATATTGTTATGCTGCCGTTTTGTTCGCTGAAATTATTCAAGTTTTATAAGTGCGTATTTATGTGAACAATTTATCTTTTTTAATAAATTTTTTTTGTTTTGGAGAGAGGGGCGGCATTTTCCATTTTTGTTTGGGGTTGCAAAACTGCTGGAGCCGGCCCTGCAGGCAGGCCAAGTCACCAATATAATCGGATGAACGAAAAAGGAATCTTGAAAACAGCGTGAGCACGCGTTGTCCTGTTGGAATAAGACCGCAGACAAGCTCTGAAAATAAGCGAGGACAACAGGTTTCAAATTTTCATAGATATAGTGCTGTTTGGTCATTGAAATGTGTATTAGAGGGGTGCAGGAGTAGAATCCAATGTCCTCCTAAACCATAATATCAGGTGCATGACCAGTATGGTGATGTGTATAAGGTAAAAATTAATCAAATCTCTCTCAACGGTGTCTCCAAATTCTAATCCAATGATTGAAGTGCTTTAAGCAGAAATGTAATTCATCTATTAATACAACGCTGCACCATTCGATTGTCTGTAATCGCTGTTCAATGCACCATTGTAGACGCTAGAGACTGTGAGACAAAGGTAATCGAGGATGTTTCACTTGCTGAAAATGTTGTCGAATGGTATGTGCGAATACGATTGTTGTGTAACATAGTGTATTTGTTGTGATATGGCTTCTGATGTGGCACAGTGATCCATCATTGCAATATGTACAGTATGCCAGTTATCATGAGTAGTGGTGTAGGGAGACTGGGGCAGTTGGTGCCGACGGTTAGTCGTTACCTCTTGCATCTGATTACAGATCCACATCATTGTTGCTTGGTTATTGCACAATACGATCATCGATTTCTACGAGGGATAATAAGTTTGTCTATAGGTAAAATTCTCAATGTGGTACTCACAGGAACGAGTTCGAATGATATTCGCATTCTTCTTCGAAATATACTGAAGCTGCTTACAAAAACCAACAGAATGAAAAAGTGAATCCAGAACTTCAAAACGGCATTTTATTCTCCCTTTATATGGCACTGGTTGAAGATGTTACAAGCTCTTGTGATGCGCTGAAGTGGTAATTATTTGAACATCCCATATCAATATACTCGTATTGAAACTTTCACATGGTTTAAATGTTACCTTCGTGGTGTTGCATTCAGAAGGATTAGCTGTGTGTACATATAAAATATAATGAATTATTTTACTTATTAGAAATGTTTTCAAATTATTTCTTTGTTACTCCATGACATTTATTTTACATCAAGTATGGAAATTAAATTTTTTAGAAAAACCTGCGTGAAATCAGTATTTTCATTCAAAATTTTTTAATAAATACATTAACCAATAAACATAAAAGAGAAGCTATTTTATAATTAAGACTTCCTTGAAACATTTTTATATCACCAGAGCTCCTGTGTTTCTAGTAACGTTTTTATATGTGTGTAAAATAAATTATAGTTTTAAAAAAAACTGAAAAACACGCTTTTATACTGAATCGAACTAAAAAGTAAAAAAATAATTCTTAATATAAGAATTATTTTTTTACTTTTTAGTTCGATTCAGTATAAAAGCGTGTTTTTCAGTATTTTTTAAAAATATAATTTATTTTTCATTTTTTAGTTCGAACTACAATAAAAGCGTATTTTTTAGTTATTTAAACTATCGTTTATTCATTATTGAATTTATCCTTGAGTTTGATATTTGAAGCTGGAATTATATAGTCTTGCTCTTCAATGGATATTAATTAACCGGTTTGAAGTGTATTTATTCTCTCCGTTTACGGGGCCTCGTATGAGTCCCGTATCGTTATATTAGATTCCGTCTCTATAGAACAGGTCAAATAAATAAGTGTGTTAAAAAGAAAAAGTTCGAATTAAAAAATTTTTAAATATACAATGTTTTTACGACGGACTAAAAATTATTAATTTCCTCCTTTTCGTTTTTTTTTTTTGTTCTTTTTTTCACATTTTCATGCATTATCATCCACTTCTGAGCTATGGTCCAAATTTCAAGTCTCTAGCTCATCGGAAAGTCACACAGTTTAAAATCAATTACAAAATTCCACCCGGACAGACATTAAAAGAAAGCGAGTTAATAAAAACATGGTAATATTAAGTGTCAATCGTTTTTTCACCTTTTAAACGTATTCCTATAATGTTAATTCCTATCATCACTTCTAAACGTATTGCTTTATAAAAATAAAAAAATATTTAGCAGAGTTGGAACGTAAATTATTTTTTTTCCGCATGCACGGGCCTTTTTTTTAAATTTTCATTTTCAGAAAAATGTTTATATTATGGAAAGAAATTGCTAACACCCACCGACCCTCCACTTTCTCAAATACAGAACACTTTTTTGTTTGTTGCCAGTGTATTTTATACTTGCATATAATTAGCTTTAAATTCAAAACACTCGCTTTTGGGTTAGACGCTAAATCTGGAATTAGTCGCTAAATCTGGAAATGATGTATGAAATTAGTCGCCAAATCCAAAAATGGTATATCGAATTAGTCGCCAAATTAAAAAATGGAAAATGCAATAAGTCGCCAAATCTGGAAGTGGAATATGGAATTGTCGCCAAATCTGATTAACCTTATTCCTGACGATCCTGAAAAGGACAATGGAACAAAATTATGAAATTATTGTATTGTCATCGGTCCTTGACAAGTGTGCAAAATTTCGAATTTATCTGACCTTTTAAAGTGGGTAAAAATCGAGTTCCAAGATTCCGTTACATGCAAGTGAAACTTATAAAAGCGTGTTAATTAACAATTAACTTCAGGAATTAAACAATTTTCTGTCCTACATCCTGCACAAAAACTTATTAAATTTCTTTTAAAAATTTAAAAAATATATAATCTGATAGAGTTATAAGAAGACAGAAAAATGTGTGAATTTTAGCATTAAATTGTCAACAAAGTGTTACATTTTATCATTTATTTCCCCATTGGAGAATGTGCGTCTAAATAACTGCGCATACCTTCCTGATCTTTCTCATTTCGGATGACGTGGGAACAGGAGCTGCATTATTCATTTTATTTTCGTAGCTAAAATCTGCATCAATAATATTTTTTGAACTTTGAACAAACTTCAAAATGCCATAATTGGGGTTGTACACACATTATATATCATCATTTACTGCAACGAATTTTTCGGATGATACAATGGGACAGTCAAATAATACAGAAAATTTCTCAAACATTTCATAAAATGTATAGTGTTTTTCGTATTTTGTTCATTCACAAAAGGGAAATCTTTTAGTGTTAAGCTATTTACGTTTCGTGTCAAGAGAAAATAATGCATGAAAATACATAGTATTTCGTTGGAACCCTTGCATTATTTCGCGTTAACTCTTATTTTGTCGTAAGCGTTTCGCCTTAAGAGGATGGTGGACCTTCACAATGTCAAATTTTGGTCAAAATTGCGATTTTGTTTTTTTATACTGATAATATTCCTTATATTTCCTTAAATAATTCTGTCAAAGAATTTTGTCATTTTAATTAATTATTACCGAGTTATTTTATTTTTTTATAAAAATAAATTTTTAAAATGTACTTTTCTTAGTTCGTAACTTTCCCCCTTTCATTGTTACGTAAAATACTCCCTGCATTTCGTATTACGTCATAACTCTTTGAAATTTTCGCAAAATATTAAAGAAGACATAATCCCCAAATTTGTGCATCAGTTTTCTAAAAAAATTAACAGATTATATTTTGTCTTATTTTGAATACCTTGAATGTGTGATAATTGGTAAAATATTTCATACAGTATAGAAAATTTACCTTTTTTTTCCCTTCAAATTTTACTCTGAATCTAAAATCTATGCACAGATATATTTTGTTGTAGTTCACAAATATATAAAACAAAAATCATGTGCATAATCTTAACAACTAAAACGCAGAGAGCATTTTTAAAAATAGTTTAAAAAATTTAATTTTTAAAAAACTTAGTTAAAAATATTTTCTTTAATAATATATCTTTAAATAGTGAAATATAATAATCGTTCACTCTATTGATTTCAGTTTCAGCTAATTAAGCTAACAATTTAAGAAATTATTTTAATGGTCCACCGTCCCCACGTATTTTACTGTAATTGTATGAGAAGTGAAACTTCTTCAAAATCAATAATTATCAATCCATATTTTCTGAGAACAGAGTAAATTGAAATACACACAAAATATCCCTCTTTTCACGTTGAAATTAACAATTTTCACTAGTTATTGTTGAAAGAAACCATTTCTCCGGTTGCATTCGAAATAATCCAACGAAACGTATTTCCCAATTCCCATTATATTATAGCTTTATTTCCTGCGGCGAACGCACACCACCAATAGATTTACTCTTGTAGGTAGGCGTTCGGAAACGCTATTCGAAGGGAGACCACTCATACTCTCCCTTCATTCAATGCACAAACAAGAGGATATTTTCGATCGATGGGGGCTCGCCCCCAAAAGGGCCCCTTCGAAAAGGCGTATTGATAAATGGCCATAGGCACGCACTATTCTCCCTTTTCTCGTTGCGCACGTACAACATTTACTTGATTCGTTGGCGATTGCATTTCAAAAAAATTGCTGCTAAATCTGTTGGATGCAACACTATTGTTCGGGTAGGGAGTCATTTTCCGTGAGTTAAGAGAAACTGACCATGAACGTAAGAGGAAGTTTAGTATCGTTCAAAAAAGGTTTTTCTTTGATGGATTTGATGTACTTTTTTTTTTCTTTTCATCTACTGTATTTATAAAAAAAGAAATGGTATTTTTAAAAAATATATTTACTTCAATGCTGACTTCCTGATATATTTCAAGGAATATTTGTAGGCCCAGATATTAAATAAGGATTTCGGAGTTTATATACAGAAATAGTTTTGGGGCGTTTCAATGATCAAGATCAAAAGACTAATGTTTTTTTTTTCAATCTCTACATTTATAGCAAGTTCCTGAGAATCAATTTTAAAAAAAATTCTAAGTTTTTTTTTTAAAAATGGGTTCTCAGATTTATAGATTTTATCAGAAAATGTCTATGTACAATTTGTTCTAACCTAAATTTATGAGCATAAGATAACATTTTAAAATTTGATTTGACTTGTGTCATTTGATCGAATGACTGATCTTTTTGGAAAAAAAAAACTAGATTCGCGTTTTAATTTTTAGTTTGAAATGGGTGTGGGGTTTGGGTTAAATAATACTATTTTTATATTCACAAAACAGTGCATTGTAAAATGACAAATAAAATGTAAGAATTGTAAAAAAAAATTGAATTTGTCAATTTTATTTAATGTTTTTGATTACTTATATGTACTTCTAGAGCAGGGGTCAGCAACTTACGGCACGCGTGCCATATGTGGTACACAGAGCAATTCTCATTAGCCCTCTACAAAGTTATGAGATAAAGTTAAATCTCTGCGCCTCACACATAAAGAATGTGTTTCTTACTTTCAATTATTTGCCTTAAAACGATTCCGCTGAATCTGCTAGTGTGTAGTTTGTAATATTTTATGTAAAAAAAAACCCTCTATTTAGATGGGACCCATTCTTAGCGTTAAATATTCAATTCACATCAAAACGATTGTGTAACACTTGTGAAGTATCACTCATTCCTGCGTCGTGGAAAAAAAATCTGAGTTATTGAAGGAAAAATTTACCGAATTATATATGAAAAGACCTTGAAGATACATATCCATAAATCGACAGCTATTTTACATTGCTGGAAAATTATATACGCTCTGTTTTTCTCCTTTTGTTCTACATAAGTACGTGAACAATTTTTTTTTTCTCATATGAAATATATTTTGAGTCCCTAAAGTTGTTTAACTACTGAATATTCAAAATCATGTTTAAAAAAAAACAACTGAAATTCCAAAATTTTCTCCTGATATTTCGATATTTATTAGAGCTTCGCCCAAGGACTAAATTCGCATTAAAATTTCCATTTTTTCATCTCACTGTATTGCAATAATACTTATATTTTATGTTTATTTCTTATTTTAACAAATATTGTTAAAGGATATATATATATATATATTATGTGTTCAGTTTCAGGATAGTTATATACATATATCACGTGTTGCTTATTTTTAGTAAATATCTTTAAATATGATGCATAATTAATATGTAATAAAACTCTAAATCTGTATTTTTCGCCTCTGTTTCTTAACTCTGTATGCATTTCCGTAGTAATCGAATTGTTTCAAATGTTTCTACTGAGTGGCACACTGAATCATAGTGGTATATTGGTTTGCCACACCACATCTATAAGGTTGCCGACCCCTGGTCAGGAGAATATCTTACAGACTCTTTCGAAAAAATTTACAATGACTTTTGAACTTTTCGCCGAGTCTTATCGGATCGAGAAACAATCCATTTAAAATCTTAATCTTATATCTAACAACTAAAATGTGGAGCTGACCATAGCATCAATCTTCAAATAACGTACGTAAATAGAGGAGACTTCCGTAAATAAATAGCGTGTTAAAATGAGGAAAAAATTATTTCTCTGAATCTAGTGGTGGTGAAATTAGTAAGTGTGTGTGTGTGGAGAGAGATAGGGACAGAGAGACTCCGAACATAGTTTTCTTAGTTCTGAAAAAGAATTGATTTTTTTCTAAGTGTTTGAAACAAATTTCAATACTACTTTTTGTTTTTCACCCACATACACATACATGAATGTTTTACTGAAAAAAACTTATCTATCTTTATTATATCACTGATCAATAACCATTACCAGACAACATATTTCTTTTATATTGGCTAATATATCTTATCGCATAATTTTCCCCAGATAATTGAAGTTATTATTCAACGCAGGTGGTTAAAGATTATCTTTAACATTGTTTTTATGCATTTAAAAAAAGGAAAGGAAGTTATATTAGTAAGATGTTAATGAAAAAAGTGGAAGTTCGTTTCTCCCAGTAAGGATAATAAAACATTCCATTAATTCACTTCAGATTAACTTTTCGTGACAAATCAACAAAATAAAAAGAGGCACGAATGATGATCAAGTATATCGATAATCCTATTTTCCCGGAATTCTCCAGGGAAAACAATTTACCTCTCCGTTTGGAAACGCTTATCCTGTTTCCTTCTTGTGAACTATTTTTCTTATTCCATTAGTTTCCTTATTCAAAAGACTACTTTCTCCAAATGTCTCAAAGAAGAGTTCCCATTTGTACTCTTATAGGGTGAATTTCTTTCCCGTTCCCATTTCGGTTTATTTTCCCTTTCCCAAGATAAGATAGAATTTTAGGGGGCGAGGGAGGGGAAGTCCCAGGATAGAGAGACTTCTCTCGCTTGTTCCCATCTAATGTGACATGTTGAGATCTCAATTTCTTTCAGAAATATTTCTTCCAACTGTCTAGTCTATTATATATCTTCAAAATGTTCTTTTTAAAACACCTAATAGATGTTGTTATTAACAATGAATTTAAAATGTACATTTTCTTTCTATCATAATTAGATTATTTTCCTTTAATTAAAATACTTACATAGTTCAACGTTTGTTCTGGTACAAAAGAAAAAAATAATAAAGACCAAACTAAGATATTTTTTACTTAACAGTTACTTTAAAATCCCGTTAATATAATTAATAACTAAAAATTAGCTTATTTTATAAATAAAGGTAATTTGCTTTAAAAAAATAGCCTTCAATAATATATATATACATATGCCGTAATCCTGGCGAGTGGTGTAAACATAATGGTGATGTTGCATTGACCAGGTAGTCCTTTATGGCAAGAAATCTTTTTTTATTAAACATGCAAAGACGCACAAACATAAATATCTTAAACACAACACAGAAAACATCCAGCATAAAAACACACGCTCATGCTTTACATTTTGACGAAGACAAGTATATAGAAACAAAAAGCAGAAAGACGCGATTGCAACATGGCGAAGACAAAAAACAAGAGAGAATTGTTCAAATATCAAGTTTTTTTAAATACAGGGAAAAACGCATTATAAAAAAAATACAGTCACGTGTCTAGGCGAAGGGAATAACTAGTTATTTATAGAAATGACATCATTGTTTAGAGAATATTAAATCCCTGTCAACAAGGAACATGAAAACGATTAATGATTTTATATTTCTTGGAATCGCCAATAAATCTATCAAAAATTCGAGGTTTAAAGAATCAGTAATAAATATATTAACATAATGTTTTTAATACTTTAGAAAAATATAAATTGAGACGCGCATTTTTCGAAATAGGGTATTAGGATTTATGAATTGGATGCGAGTTGTGAACATAGGAGATTCAGATATGCGTAGATATCAATTTAAGTTATTACTTTATATATATATACAGTCGACTCTCGATAATTCGAAGTTGGAGGTACCAATGAAAAGCTTCGAATTATCAAGAGTTGGAATTATTAAGAGGGTAGAAAAAACTCCTAAAATACACGAAGAGAAATTTTTTTTCTAACACATTTAAATTCGAAACTATGTAATAAAACAACAATTGTACATATGTATAAAATTATTTTAAAGTATTTTTAAAAAGTAAATTATATATTTTCAGTATAAATATTACACACACACAGAGAAGTCAAAAGTCCTGTATTAAAAGAATACATTCAATACATGCATACACAATCCTGAGTCGCCCATACGATATAGTGGTTAGCGACGCTGACTGTTGTGCCGTAGGGCCTGGGTTCGAATCCCGGAGAAGATATGGATGTTTGTAAAAATATAGGGTCTTTGTGGCAGGGGGGTACTCTAAATAGCCGCCGAGCTGTAAGTCCTCTGGTGAGGTTGGTGGAAGGGGAAGAAAGGTGGGAGGCCCCTGATCACCCCTAGGGTGTTCTCCCTCAAAATTGGGGTGGAACAGAGTCAAAACGTAGGTACTGTCACCTGAATGGTGCTCAAAGCTACGACTAAAGAAAGGCGTACATCTGGCCCTTTGATACGATGAAGTTCGTGGGCCTCGATCTGACATCTTCAGACAAGGTGGCATTCGTAACAACTTACACAATCCTGCGCATCTCTTCTTCACAATAACGGGCCATCCTTTCTGAACACATGAATTGCAAGGCTACTAGTGAAAACGAAAGATATGGAATCCTGACAACAGGTGCGGTTGGTCTATTGTCCAATTGAAGAAAGAAAGCAATAAAAGTGTCTTTTCGCCAGAGGAACCAGAAAACAAAAAGAAGGGGTAGAAGACAGTTGGTCATCAAAGGGGCTACGTTACAGGGGAGACATGCAGAGATAATACAACACAAAACTTGTAAGCTCCAAACTGTTTGCTGCAGGACTGTACTTGATAGTGAGTGTTCAAATTGTCGAGAGTTTTACAAGATAACTTCGAATTATCGCGCGTTGTAGTCTGGCCAGCCACAGATTTTACGTCGAAATATTGAGTGTACCAAAACGTATTGTTGAGTTCAAAATATCAACAGTTTTTCTAGGGACTGAGCATATACTTCGAATTATAGAGAGTTTCATATGATCGAAGATTTGAATTATCGAGAGTCGACTGTATTTGTGTATATATATATATATATACCAAAGAGGTATGGGTCAAATGTAAGTTAGCCACAGTAGTACAATACCAAACTCTCAGTCTTAGAAACTACGATTGCAGGCTTAAATATTGTTTTCAGATCAGCCAAAAATCCCTTGTGATTTGTTTATACTACTGGACTCTAGAGAAAAAAAAAGGGTAAGAGGAAGCTATCATTAAAACAAAGGATAATAATCATTAATTAAGAATATTAAACGTATTAAAACTAAATTACCGTTGCTAATATCAAGCAAATTAGTTCTACTTAATGTAGAAATTATTAATGTATATATGTGTGTGTGTCTGTGTGTAAGCAAAGACCTTAATCTTACAAGAGTCATCATTTTAGGAGAAATGGATTACAGAGCTATATTAGAGAATTTTCAACATTTAAGGTATCCGACTGGTTGCGACAACTTTTTTTTTTTAAAAAAAGGAGATATATGGGGATTTTTTTGTTATTTTTAGATTTTGGTACATTTTAAGAAAAATGTGCTAAAATTAAGAAGAGAAATTTTATTACTAAAATGGGGGAAAATAGGTAAAAATTAGCAAAAAATAGCATAAACGCGGTCCATTCTGTACCAAAGGTTTATAAACAAATTTTCAATTTTTTTAATCTAATTAGTTGTTAAATTATTCAATTTTGAAATGACCTTCAGGATATGAGATATTTTCTTTTTCACACAAACTAGAGCACTTTATATCTCGGTTACTATATGAAAATGCTTAAAAAGACAGTGATTATATTCACATAAGGGACTGTAAATTTTGTAATAAAACAGTGATTGATAAATCTGAAGATTGAAACAATTCTACTATTATACAGAACATACAGAAAAAAAATTCAGTTAATTATGTTCAAAACTTTTTTAGCAATCGCTGACCCCGTTTGATTATTTTCAAAAAATCACATTTCGAGTAAAACGCTTTTTAAAGTATGACATCTTGCTTAAAGTAATGGAATATGCTTTTAGTAAAACACTTGTAGTTTTTGTTCTAGTGAACGGAAAATGATAAAATTGGTATTTTTATAAAGCTAATAAGATGGCCCATAAAATAAAATCAGAAAAAAAATTTGGCAATTTTTGGCAAAATTCACAATTTTAGGGTAGTCGGATACTTGAAACGTAAATTAAACCTTCAACCGCTAACAAGTCAAATATGAGAGAGATTCAGCGTTTTCAATAATATATATACATATATATATTTCGTATAATTGTCCAGCACATAAATAAAATATAGCCCTTGAATTTTTTATAAATAAATTTTCTGTGACTAGATGGATTAATTAATATTTTCTTCATAAATAATTATTAATTTTTTATTTATTGCTTCAGTAACTTGCATTCAAAATTTTGAATAATGTTTCTGTTGCCACTATGTCTTCTCTTTCCATTTTTTTGGGTCACTTTAAGTCTCTGCAAAATTATACAACTACGAATTTTTCTATAAACTTGATTTTTTTTTACAATATTGCCAAAGCAATTGCCTCATATAACAAAGAGTATAACACACAGTTTTTAATTGTAAAATTAATTAAATTTTAGTAATTATCCAATCCAGCATTTGATGAAATTTTCAAATGATGGATGAATCCTAATTAGATCTCCGAGCAGGTAAGACAAATTGCGTTTCAGTATTGTTGAAATCTTACTGAACGTATCAACAATTTTCTCATCAATAAAACGTTGAAAACTTTTTTCCATCATAAAGCCGCGCTCATTAAAATTAATTACAGTTTTTGAAACCCCCCAAAAACATAAATGGAATTTAGTCAACATTAAAAGCAGTTCTTAAGCACTCGCCAGCGTTTTAGTTAATTTTATCCAATAATTTTCTTGATTCTTGATAATTCTTTATAATGCTCTTCACTATTTGCGTAATAACATTTTTCTTTCATTTTAATTATTCCGAAACCTTTTCGCCACAATAAAAAAAAGTTCTTATTCCCAGAAGTTTAATGTCTCATTTATTATAATCCGCTTAAAAAGAGAGAACTTTTATTCCTTTTTTTCATAAAGTATTCTTACTCCCAAGGTAATTTGATTTGGAATAAAATATTTTGAGCTCCACGTATATTTTATTCTGAAATGCGCTCATTCCATTACAAAGAATTTGAGTAATGGTTGAGAGAAATTCTTGATTCTGGTATGGGTTCAAAAACATTTATAAACGACGTAATAAAAAACCTTATGAAGTATTTCAAATGGAAAACTTGTATTTGCTGTGGAAATATTAAGCATTCAAAATAAGACATATATTTATATTAGCATGTTTTATGTTATACATTTCTGCATCGTATTTACTTAACCATTTTTCTTAAATACCAGTCTTTAACAAATGAAAACTTTAAATACTGCTACATTGGAAAGAGAGAATAAACAGAACAACGGCATGGGTAAATCTTGATGTCAAGGGAAAAAGTTATTAAAGTTTAATTTCATTAGAGAAAAGCTTACATATTTTCAAACACCAGAACTCGTATAATTGTATCATTAGTCATCTAAACAGTAAGGATACTAAGTACACCCAACTTTTTTTACACGATTTTGAAATAACACTGTAAGTGAATTAAATGAATTTCTTTTTTGTTTACACACATTTTTTGTTCTAGCACGAATTTTTAAAAAATTGGGGGATTCTCGTGCCCTTTGGATGAGGACGATTTGATCGAATTTATGACAGTTTGTAATGTCGGACGGTTCCTGCTTCCATCTGAAACCCCTTGTATACTCGCAGACTCTGCTAGGTGTGAGAGAGAAATTGAATAATCACTAGACATGTTTCCCTCTAATTAATTTATTGACACTGAATGCGATGGAAAAGTAATTGGTCTGTACTGTTTGAAGAAATCTTTATTTATTTTTACTACACAGTTACACAAAATACATCTGGCGGCTCTCGCGCGCCCTCTTACGGAGAAAAATAAGAAGGCTTAAAAAAGGTTACAACATGCCGCCCACCTTGAAATATTATTTCAATATACATGAACAATATAAAGTTATTTTACATGAATACATGAATGAAAATTTAATATTTAAGTAAACATTCACAACAATGAAGTATATATGCATATTAAAATGAGCTACAAATAATAAAATTATAGATTTAAATTGGTAACAGACTTAATTTTGTTATATTTCTTTTAAATATGCCATCTGATGTTTTGACAGTAACAACCCTGACTATATTATCTAAACCAGTATGTAATTGAACAATTCTACCCATTTTCCATTTAGTAGGGGGTAAATTGTCCTCTTTTATAAGGCACAAGTCATTCAATTGAAAATTTTTTGTTGGCAGAAGCCATTTTGGCCTTTGTTGCAATCGAGATAAATACTCTCTGTGCCAACGTTTCCAAAACTGTTGAACTAGTTTTTGAATTTGTTGCCATCTAGTAAGATAAGAATGACTTGAGTCAATGTAATTAGGTTCAGGAATACTTGTCAAAGGCCTTCCAATAATGAAATGACCAGGCGTTAAGGCTGATAGGTCGTTAGGGTCATTAGATATGGGCGTTAATGGTCTGGAATTAAGACAAGCCTCTATTTGAGTTAGAAACGTTTCAAACTCTTCATATGTTAATTTAGTTTCTCCAACAACGCGTTTTAAGTGATATTTAGTTGACTTTATTCCAGCTTCCCAGAGACCACCCATGTGTGGTGCACTTGGAACATTTAGATGCCATTTAATACCATTATCAGTTAAAAATTTACTAACATTTTGATTATAATATTCTGATTTTGCAAGCTTCTCAAATTCCATGAGTTTGCGTTTTGCTCCAACAAAGTTGGAACCGCAATCACTGTATATGTCACTGCTTTTTCCTCTGCGGGAAATAAACCTCTTCAGAGCTGCAATAAATGCATCTGCTGAAAGATCAGTCACCAGTTCTAGATGAATAGCTCTAGTAGTGAAACAAACAAACAGAGCTATGTATGCTTTAAAGGATTTGGAACCTCTACCTTTAATGGTTTTAATTTGAAAAGGGCCAGCATAATCTACTCCACAGCGCATAAAAGCAGGAGCAGGAGAAATGCGAGAAGATGGCAAATCGCTCATCATTTGATTAGTGATGGAAGCTTTTACTTTGCAACATTTTACACATTTTCTTATTAAGGGTCTGATGACATCTCTAGCACCTATTATCCAATATTGTTCTTCAATACAAGATTGCACAAGTTGTGTACCAGCATGCAAGAGAATTTCATGATAATGTCTAATAATGAGATCTGTTAGAATATGCCTTTTTGGCAGTAGGATGGGATGTTTGTGGCCATATGCGAGATTTGCATGTCGCAAACGACCGCCCACCCTGAGAATGTTTGAATGATCTAAAAATGGATTAAGAGATAAAATTTTGCTTCTGCAAGATAGTGGTTGATTTCTTTTTAAAGCATTGATCTCATTATTAAATTCAATAGTTTGCACTAATTTAATTAATACATACATAGCATTGTTTAGTTCATTAGTTTTTAAAAACCCATTTGTTTTATCCTTTGAATTTTTACAATTATTGACAAATCTTAAACAATATGATATTACACGTTTAAGTTTAGAAAGAGATGCGAATTTATGAAGTAAATCATTACCATCAGGCAAGTGATTTGGTACAATAATTGATTGTAATGTACAGTACCTTTCTTCTGGCACAGCATCATTCAATGTAGGAACAGAAGAGTCTGTCTGAAAAGGAAATGTTTCGTGTAAAAATTTGGGACCACACAACCATATAGAAGTGAGTAAAGTTGAAGATGATACACCACGGGTTGCAAGATCTGCAGGATTTGCGCTTCCACTGATATGATGCCACTGAGTAGCAGAAGACAACGTCTGGATTTTCGCCACTCTGTTGGCTACGAACGTCTTCCATCGGCTGGCATGGGATCCTATCCAAGAAAGAACTATGGTGGAATCCGTATAAAATTGGGCTTGTGATATAGGGTAATTCAGAGCTTTACAAGTAAAGTCCATCAGTTTAACTAACAAAAGAGCTCCGCATAATTCTAGTCGAGGAAGTGAGACAGTTTTCAGTGGGGCAACTCTTGCCTTGGCTATTATTAGTTGAACGTTGATTTTTCCTGTATCTGATACAGAGCGACAGTAAATTGCAGCTGCATAAGCCCTTTCAGAAGCATCACTGAAGCCAAATAGATGAAACAGGTTGTCTGAATCGACTAACAAGAATCGTGGAATTTTGATGTCTTTGACAAATTGTACATCATTAGCAAGTTGTTCCCATTCAAGTTTAATGTCTGTAGGAACCCTTTCGTCCCACTTCAATTGTTGTTTCCACAGTCCTTGCATGATTGTTTTATACTGAATTGTGATGGGTGACAACCATCCAAGTGGATCGAATGTCTTAGCAATTGTAGAAAGTAATGTCCTTTTGGTTAAGGTGCCTTCAAAAGATAACGGACTGATTTTAAAGTAGAATACATCTGAAGCTGGATGCCACAGGATACCTAAAGTTTTTACTGTATCATCATTGTCTATATTCAAAGAAGTATTAGATAAACGCATATCTGAATCGATTGAATTTAAGAGTTCGCTGCAATTCGAAGCCCATTTTCTCAATACAAGTCCGGCACTGGACACCATTTGAGTCAACTGGTTTTGTAGTTCCAGAGCTTCAGAGAGTGAATTGGCTCCGGACATCAAATCATCAACGTAGAAGTCCTTAAGAGCTGCTTTCGAAGCAAGAGGAAAATTATTTGATTCGTTTAATGCCAACTGCTGTAAGCATTTTATTGCAAGGTACGGCGCTGATGCAGTGCCATAAGCAATCCTTGTCAACCGAAAGTCTTGTATTGGCTCAAAAGGTGAATTACGCCACTCGATTCTCTGGAAATCTGAATCGTGTAGAGTTATTTGTCTATACATTTTCTCTATGTCCGCAGTTATGGCTATTTTGTGCATCCTGAAGCGTAGGAGTAATGTTGTTAAGTCAGTCTGTAGCTGTGGACCAACCATTAGTTTATCGTTAAGAGAAATACCACTTGAGGACTTTGCAGATCCGTCAAATACCACGCGAAATTTGTCACCGTTTTTATTGGGTACTGGGTGATGCGGGAGATAAAAACTGGAACTGGCTGGAATGTCAATATCGTTTTCTGGGATTAATTCCATGTGACCAAGTTTCAAGTAGTCATCCATGAATTTATGGTATTGATCAGAAAGAGATTGATTTTTACTGAACCGGCGTTCGATTTGCTGTAGACGATGAACGGCAATGTCTCTAGATGAACCAAGTTCATCACTAGAATCTCGGAATGGAAACTTGACTGCGAATCTACCTGTTGAGTCACGTGTATAAGTTCTTTTAAAATGATTTTCGCAAGCAATTTCTTCATTCGTAAAGGGTTTTGTTTCAGAGAGTTCCTCTAATTGCCAAAATTTGTCAAGTTGAAACTCTACTGCGTTGTAACTTGCATGATTTGATATGATTCTTTGGCAAGAAATTTTTGTTTTTCCAAGAACAACCCAACCGAAAATGGTTTCCATTGCAGTTAAAGAATGTCCTGGAAAATTTAAATGCCTGTTGAACATTATTTCTCCAAACACGTCTGCACCTAGCAGAATGTCTATTGAGCTTGGCTGAAGACAGTTGATATCCGCTAATTGTAAATTTTTGAATGTATTCAAGGCAGACGCATCGACTTGAAATTGAGGAAGGTCACAGGTGATTTTGGGTAAAATTAATGCATCTACAGTGATACTTGTATTTTTGTAAAACAGTGATGTTATTTCTAACTGAACTAAGCCTGAAACCCTTCCCACGTTTCGCGAACTTAAACCGTCTACATTTATGTTTACGCTAGTGCGCTTAAGTTGTGATAAATTTACACAACTCTCTCTAACAAATGAGCCTTGACTGGCTGAATCAATGAGTATTCTGCATTTTTGAAAAGCGCCATTAATGTCTTTAACATAAACGATTGCGGTAGGCAATAAAACAGCCTGAGCGGCAGGTACGGTTGCATTATTGCTACTTATCGTGAAATCTTCCGTGTGTATATCTGATACAGTGTTGGCAATAAAAGTTTTGTTATTATTTGGATATTTTGAGCATAATACTGAATTATGTAATTTGGAACAAAATTTACAAACACCTGCACGGCATTTAGAAATGTGATGCGTTTTATTTTCTTTAAGACAGTTAAAACATAATTTGTATTTTTTAACAACATCCCATTTTTCTTTAATCGGAAGTTCTAAGAAACTATCGCATACAAATAATCCAAAATGTGAACCGCTATTGCAATGTACGCAAACATTCGAGACTATTTGTGAAGAGTAGGGAAATTTCTTATTTGTTTTGGTCATTTTACTTCCCCCCGCTTCAAAGGGAACAGATGTTTTTTCTTTCTGGCACTTGGCTAAAGAAGCGATTGCAGTCGCCTAAGACGAAAGATTTAAACTGGGCGAATGAGGGATTTTTTTTGTTTGTTTGTTCGAGAGTCCAAACGCGTAGTGTTTCAGGGTCAAGAGTTTCCCCCTTAGCAAGAAAATTATAAGGGTGTCCCAATGCTCCACGGGTTGCTTTAGGATTTGTAGTGTGTCAATGCATTGTTGGGTAGTGTCTATTATTTTTCGCAATCCCGACGCAGATTCTTGTTTTAAAACAGGCTGCGAAACTAATTTAGTTAATGCTGCATTTATAATTTCTGCTTCATTCTCATAGCGTTCGGTTAATGCATTCCACGCCTTTTGATAATTATAGTTTGTTATTTGAATAGATTGTAATAAAGTGGCTGCTTCGCCTTATACAGAAAGTTTAAGATATTGCAGTTTTTGACTATCGTTTAAAGTATTATTATTTCCTATACTCGCAAGAAATCAATCGCGAAATGAGAACCATTCCATATAGTTTGAAGTGAATACTGGCAATTCTATGCGAGGAAGTTTTAAATTGTTTACATTAGTGTTAGCAATATTTTGGCATGCATTAGTATTATTATCATTCCTAACAAGTTTTTTCATTTCCTCTTTTAAAATAATTTTTAGCGTATCTAATTTAGAAAATAAATCATGCATTTCTATTTCATAACCGTTAAAATCTTCATCTGTACAAGTACTTAGAAGATTATCATTTAAATTATTTACTTCAGTATCTATTAAATTAACATCTTTTTCATAAACTTCAATAATGGATTCAGAATTTGCTTGATTTTGTAAATCATCAATTTTGGAAACTAAACGAGTTAGCTTACCTTTTACGATTTTCTTTTGCTTAAGAATGGCGTCCATGTTGTTTTGTGACCTTCCCAATATCGAAGTTCAATGCTTGCGATGATTATTGAACGAATTTGTTTTGATGCTTGATTATTTCGACAAATGTCGCAGACCGTTACACTTCATCAATAAAATGTTTTGATTTGAATGCTGGTGCTCGTCGGACCATTATGAATGCGATGGAAAAGTAATCGGTCTGTACTGTTTGAAGAAATCTTTATTTATTTTTACTACACAGTTACACAAAATACATCTGGCGGCTCTCGCGCGCCCTCTTACGGAGAAAAATAAGAAGGCTTAAAAAAGGTTACAACAGACACCAAAATATCAATCAGACAGAATAACAATCAAATTAAGATAACTGATTAGATAGTAGAGCGCGGAGGAGAGATTCAATAGCCCAGGGATAATAATACGGACCCTCAACTGATTCCATGATAGCTTAAACACGCTCAATATAAACTACGTTGCACACTAATAAGCTAACTTCTAATTAAACAAGGATTACGATACCTGTACTTTTATAAAGCTGATCCTACACTTGAATCTTGCAGGCGATCCTTATCTGGATTTAATCACTGTCGTTAGATCCACTCTCAGTAACCCTTTCATGGATTAACTTCGAATGCTCTTAATAATTCCGCTATCCTTAACTCTTCAACTAACAAACTAACTCGCCAACTCCCTGCCAACCCACGAATACAGAGTTTATATAATATACTTCATTTGCATAATCACGCTTTCTTACTCGGTGAAAGTTGGTTGAAATAAATATTTTTTCCCAGAAGAATTCCCAAGGAATTAGTAGAGCCGCATATATATCCTTCACAAGTTTATGATAATAAAGAAGTCGAAGGTGTAAAGTTCAACTTTTTACAGTTGATTTAATTCGAGAGGGCTTGAAATTTGCTACAAGTTTTGAACAACATTTTCCTACGCATGGTCCTGACACATAGCGTTCATTAAAATTTCAAAACAATCATAAGTTTTGTGTATCAGGATGTCAAGAAGGGTATAAGCAACTTGAGAAACGAAAAAAACAGCCGCTAATAACTGACTTTGTAACAACAAAAAAACCATTTGAGGCCTTTAATAACAAAGGAAACTCCTTATTTCATAGTTTCTCAACGTGGGCGATGGGGCGTTTGAGGCTTTCAGGGGGGCGGTAAAAGACCCTAAGAAAATTAGGGGGTGTTGAGATGGCACGGAGGAGCTTGGACAGACTAACCAAATGTAGCCTAAAAAAGACTTTAAAAAAACCACGCTGATTATGTACTAACAAAAGTAAACTTTAATACTGTTTACCTTATGTTGATTGCATGTATTTAAATCATTTCTATATCACGTACGGAAATTCCCATATTTCGGTAGTTCGGGAAGTGGATGAAAAACTTAGATTGCATTTTATATTCAGACCTACATTAAATCGAATGATATATTGCATTTTAATTTCTGCAGTGCACGAATTGCCTTTGTCTGTGACAGTAGGGAAAATGTTTCGTCCATTGCATTTCATTACGTATATTATCCAAGAAGCATAATTAAATATGTTAACCAGGAACTAATGTGTGCTTCTTTAAAGGCTGAAACTATCAATTTATATTTATATTGAAAGCAATAGTTTATTATGAATTACTTCGTATCATCAAAATCCCTGCCTGTCTTTATAACATGTAAACTAAAACTTTTATTCCATTCTTTTAAGTAAAGAAGAAATTCAGTAGAGAGCGTTTCAATTTCAATTGTATCCTATCCATGACTAAAATATATAATATTAAGCATTTTAATACATTTGTGGCAATAGCTATTTCAGATTCGCAATTTTAAAAAAAAAATTGGGGCCTTAGAAAAAGTTTGAATTAAAAAATATATTCTATTAGTAATAGAATATTTTTTAAAATTTTACTCTTGTTTTCGCCATGCATTATATACACTCTTATTTCTGTAGAGTGGGAGGGGGCGGAAACAAAATATTCACAAGAAAAGGGGGTGGAATCGAAATATTCACTAGAAAAGGGGGTGACAGTTTAAAAAAAGTTGGGAACCTATGCTTTATTTGAATCAAAACCGAGTTATGTCACATATCTGACACATCTACTATGATATTTTTATCCAGTTCATAATAAACGTGTAAGCTTATTATCAAGTAGCGATGCGTAACTGTTTGTTAGTAGTTTTATTCTTAATTTCAGTTTGAATTTATATATGTTACATATATTTATAGACTGAATTTTCACTAATTTAATTTTTTTTTGTAATAAAAATGAATTGTTTTTGTTGTGTATAAATATATAACATGGTTCTTATTATTACTTTTCTTGCTCGGTTTTTTGGGAAAATATTCATAGTTTTTTCATTTCACAGATTTTTTGAAGTTGTGGTATCCTCAAATTTACCATAAGTCGCATGTATTTTTCATTAGATTTTTTGTACGGTTTTGTTGGTTTCTTACATATTTAACGTGTACAAAAAAAAAAGAGTAGAGTATATCATTTCTTTAGCCATAATCTTATGGGAGAAAGCATTGAATCATTTTTCCACTGAGTCGATGACGATCTCTGGAAAAAACCTGGAGTTAATTTGAGCGATTCTAAGTCTATTTAATCTGAAGTCATGGGTTAATTTCATTGATTCTTTGTGGTCTTTTTTGTTCAAAGGATTATCAAGTTTCACCCAGTTTTTATTTTCTGCAGCTGCAACGTTAAAAAAGAATGAGATGCTTTGGTGGTTAGCTCTTTCTTCTTTGTTGAATCACTTCCTTAATTGAATGTTTCTTCTATCTTCTTGAATGGTTTTGAAAAACTTTTTTTACATTATTTCAAGTTTGATCCACCTTTAGTGTCTAAAAATGGAGAAATAATGGAATAAACTATTTGTTAATATAAAATATGATATTTGTTCATTTTGTAGGATAAACATGTGCTTGTAGGATAAACAAACTTTTAAGCAACATGTCTACAAAGAGTGTTTGTTAGATATTTTGAAAACATACCGATTAAAATAAATAAATTGAAAGAATAACACTTTAAAATTGCAATATGCATTTTTAAAGATCCTACGATAATTAATAGATTCCCAAATCACTTCGAACAAAGTTAAACATTACTCAAAAACTTATGAATTGATACATGAAAAACTGTCTATTATTAAAATCATTTTGTGTGCCAATATCTGTGATTTCAAATATTAGTCAACCAGCTCTACTTACAATATTTCTGAAGTAATAAAAAATAGGAAAAAATGGATCTTTCCTCTTTCTATTTGAAACAGAATAAAAGCAAGTTAAAATGTTTTAACCCCTTCCAGACTCATTTTATTTCAGGATTATGGATCAAAAAATGCCATTTTTTTCTTATGCTTACCTAGAAAAGTTAGCAAAAGCATTCGAAACCATAAAAAGCATATGTCAAATAATTCGGGAAAGACCGATTGTGTAGTGTGAATTTTCAGGGCCCGAGCTACATTCGGGACGAGCCAGGACGGTAAGTTACACCAGCCCAAGTTTAGCTCGAGAATAGGGTTTATACAAAACCCCTACATTTAAAAAACCAGTTTCCATAATCAATATTTCCAAAAAACCGGTTTTAGCTGGTTTTCGAATTTTTGTCAAAAAAAATATAGAATAGAGAAAAAAAAATTTTTAATTTATATAAAATATACTGAAAAAAAAATCAATATCAAAGTCAAAATATATAAAAAAAAATTAAGGATTGCATATTATTTACACAAAATAACGAAAACTCGAACAAAAGTTTCAAATAATATTTATATTATTTTCACTAATTTTAATTTCTCCTAGAAAATAGGATTTTAAAAAACATAAAGTGTCCGATGAACGGTGGCTAAGTCTTATTCTTATTTTGGACACAATGTTGCCTGAAATTGAAAATACTCGTTCACTAGCTACTGAGCTTGGTTTTATAGTTTTCAGGGCATCAAATAACAATTCTAATTTTTTTTTATGCGTTGCCTCAAATAATGAAACATCAGCTTTCAGTGTCTTTGAATTTGTAAGTTTTTCTCCAGGGTCTTCAAGAAACTTATGATTGATTCTTCCCTAGCTTTACTCTTCATCTTATTCGGTTTCCACATAAGAATTTGGAAACATTCTAGAATATATCTTTCGAGAAAACTTAATAATTTTGGTTTTTGAAGCTAAAAAAATACACTAAGTTTCATCTTTTAACTAGAAATGTTTTGTGGATTTTGCAAATACAGCAAATTAGTTTCTGATTCCTACTTGTCTTCTTTCTTGAATTCGTTTTTCCAAGGCATATAATAATTTCAAACTTATTTTAGTGTTTAATTTTTTTAGTTCATTTAACAGAAATTGAAATATACCTTCACTTGTTAATAAATTGTTAAATCGGTTTTCTTAAATTAAAAAAATGGTTTTCAAATGGGACAAATTTACTTTAAAAACCAGTTTTTTAAAACCATCAAACCCAACTCGGGAAAAGCCGGAAAGGGGTTAAGAAATAGAACAAAATCACTCTCATCGGTAAACATATTTTTATATAATTTCGAAAGCGGATTAAGGTAGTCAAGAGTTCCTCAAATCAAAAAGTTCACAAGTAGAAACCGTTTAACGAAAATTCTGTTTTTTTTTTAAAAAAGTTTTTAAATTCATAAGAACAACTATTTGTTTTGCAGAATAAAGAAATATTTATATTGATAAGAATTTTATGTATAATATTGAGCCTTTTATTACCGTCTGCGAATGTTATTAAAAGTATTCTGAATAAATAATGCGACCCTTTTTCAGGGCTTAATTTTCGTAAATGCTTTTACCAGTAATTCCACCAGTGCATACTTTTGTGGTATATAAATATATATATATATATATAATGTTTAAAGTTCTCGCGGTTGGTTTTTAAAGTTAATTGAAACTGCAAATAAGAAACGTAAGAGCTTTCCTCCATCTCATTCTCAAAAAAGGAAAAAAGGGCAATTTCATTTAAATTAATTTTATTGTAAAATACTACTTCACATGGCTAGATAATACTTAGAAAAACATTTTTTTTATCTGGGAGATCTGCTGGAATATAAAAGCTGAGTAAAAAGAAAATTTATGTTGCGCTTAGTTAAAATATTTTGATAAAAATAAGTAAGGCACGATTGGTTTTCTAAATATCTGAGACATAATAAATATTTGAAAATGTAGACTCTTCTCTTAACTACTGCTATTTTTCTCTTTGACTATAACTTCGCTTATAAATATCTTTGTTAATGTTTTAATAAAAAAATAAAGGGTACTAGTTACTGTATATTTAAAACAGTGATAGAAAATTCTGTATTTGCTATCTTTTATTTTTGTGTTTTTGTGCAACATAAATATTTGTATCTTTTTCTCTTAATTACCTACATCTGATTCTAAAAAGAGGCACATTTAAATAATTCCATTTGATCTTTTATGCTTAGTCCTAAAAAGTATTTTCAGAAGCGCATTGAATCCTAGTGCACTGTTCACATAAATATTTAATTTTTTATCCATTAAAATATCTTGAGAAACTGTGCAAATTACATTTTAATTGTAAATTTTCAAATGCTTTTTTTAGTTGCAATACACGAATATTTTCGATGTTATTTCTCAATATCCTTCATAGGTTTTTCCTAAATTTTTTACGAAATGGTCATTATTTCGATCAAGTTTTTCCTTTCTTAAGGTCTAGTATTCTTTGGTGATTCAAATAGATTAATGAATAAATATGTCTGGGAAGAAAAATGATCGAGTTAGAGTCTCAAACTTTTCAACAAAAAATTGTTTTTTAATTTTCAGTTAGAAACAATCTACCATAAATTAAACCAATGTATAGATATTACCTTTAACGGGACGCTTGAAACTGTTTAACAAAGGATGTATTTAATAACAATGCTTTTTGTTTTCACTCTGATGCAGTCATATAGAGGGTGTCCCCGAACACCATGTAAAAACTTGGAGGTGAGGTAGAGAACCTCCTGAGGACCCATAATTACATCGGAAAGCATAAGAAGAAACGCGTAAGCCTAACGAGATAAAGACACACAAAGGTAGTAAGGACACAATACAGAATGTAGTGTAAAACGCGCTTTATTACAAAAACAAAAAAATTAAACGAGTCTTGCAGTAGTCGTATATGATGTGTAACATCTGACATGTTATCGTGGTAAAAAAAAATACGCAATAGTAACTTAAATTCTGAAAAAAATGAATCGGGTAGGATTGGAAATAATTTTCTATCGAATCATTATATCTTTAATGAAAATTTTATTTAATAAACATAAGAATTAGAGCAATTTTTTTTATCAAAAATAATTATTTTAGTTCAATTCGGGGAAGAGATGAGACAATAGGCTTTAAACTAAAATATGACAGATGTACTTGTGATTTCAAAGTATTTAAAAACCGTTGAAAAACAGCGTCAATACCACTGTTAGTTGTCGAAACATTTCGATCTGTGTTCATTTCGAGCTTGAGTTCATCATTCAAAAAAGCTATGAGCGGCTCAACTTCTGGCAAACTGAAGTTAACATTAAAATCACCACTCAAAATCATGGGAAGCAAGTAATAGTTTTTTTTAAAAGAGCAGAACCACCTTCGATAAATGGTAAAAAATTACAAAATGCAGGAAATCTAATACACTCATGTCCATAAATTAAGGATAATCAAGTTCAGGCAAAGAAAGAGACAGAAGCAAAACAAATTTGACTTATGTGTAAAGTCTATTTATTAAACAAAAGGTAAAGAGCAAAAAAGATGCTATATGTTTGACATAATTAATAAAAATTTCGATTTTTACTCCCTGGAGCAAATTTCAAAAAAGAACCTATTTACTAAAAACAGTATAACATGGTTAGTATGATGGTTAATACGGAGTATGTCTCCCGGATGATGCAATACAGGCCTTACAACGCCTACGCATGCTGAGTATCAAATTATCCATCTGATCTTGGGGAATATTACACCACTCATCAAGCAATGCCCTCCGAAGTTCCGGTAGACAGGTGGGAGGGGGTTGACGGGCTGCAATTCGTCAGCCAAGCATATTCCACACATGCTCTATTGGATTCAAGTCCGGTGAGTAGTATGCTGGCCAATCCATACGGGTGATATCCTCAGATTGAAGGCATTCGTCTACAATGTTTGCACGGTGAGGAAGGGAGTTGTCATCCATAAACAGAAATTCAGCACCCATGGCGCCCCGAAACAAACGTACATGTTGTTCCAGAATGACATCCCGATAGATGTGGCCTGTCATCGTTACACTCTGAACATGCAGGTCAGTTCTGGAACCAAGAATAATTCCTCTCCAAACGAGCCATCCTGCACCACCATAACAGTGTCGTTCATTGGTGTTCTATTGGTGGTAACGGGTACCTGGCGCTCTCCATATGAAAGTCCGGCGAGAATCAGACTGCACACTAAACCTGGACTCGCCGGAAAACATCGCACAAGACCACTGCTGCGGTGTCCACAATGCATGCTCTCTACTTCAGGTTAATCGCAGGCGACAGTGAGTTGTGGTAAGAGGAACACATCTGACAGGCCTACGAGCATATAGACCAATGTGCCCTAAGCGTCTGTACACGGTCTGCCTTGAAACTGTCGTACCGGTAGCTGAAGAGAGTTGACGAGATAGGTCTGATGATGTGCTCCGTCCGTTTCTTTTGGCAGTAACTGCCAAATACCGGTCCTCATTCGGCGTTGTAACTCGGGGGCGACCTGTGCTGTAACATCTACTCACATTACCATCATCTTGGAATCGTTTCTAAAGCCTGTTGATGACACTCTGGGTGATTCCAAGTTCCTCGGATACTTCCAGCTGGGTACGTCCACATTCCAGTCATCCGATAATTCCACCACGTAAACAATCATCCAAATGCTTCCTTTGTGCCATAAATATGCGGTTATTGCACTGAAAGGCTTTTAAAGCGCTTGTGAACAATTTTACTTCTTTGCCACCATTCCTTATATACCCCTCTCTTACACTCTCGTCATTGTGACGTACTATCCACGCCATCTGGTGGTTTCCTGTAATTTGCATATTCTTCTTCAAGATGTGTGTGATAATTCTACAGGTGAAATTTGTATTTTAGAGTTCAATTTCTGTGTGATTCTGAATTATCCTTAATTTATGGACATGAGTGTATTTTGATCTGTTTGATTCGGAGAAATGTATACGACAACCGAAATCACTGTCCTTAGATTTCATACACAACGAGCCCTGAGACTTTGACAATTGAGCTTAAGAATCGCAAGTTTATCCTGAATGAAGTTTGATAAGACTTGATGGTATATGCGAAGTGGATTTAGAGTCAAGAAAATGAAACCGAGTTTTTGAATTCGAATATTTTGAAATGCTAAATTTAACAATATAAAAAAGTCTGGCAGCTTGATGGCTACTTGAGTTGGACCCCGATGCGAGGGTAGTGAAGAGACACCACGAAGCGCGCTAATTGGTCAGATCAAATAATGCGCGCTTCCCCGACTTCTTGTCTCACATTTCCGTCCCTTTTCCCGACATCACTCCTACTAATATCCAGCAACCGAGAGGAAAGATGTTACACATCAAAAAATTTAAAGTAATTAATTAAAAGTATTACATAAAGCATCACAAGAGGTGTTTGAAATTGTTGTCGTGAGCATGCATGTGCGCACGACACCGACGCGACATGTATTGACGGACATGTTGGAAAATGCTGGGCGTTTCACTCGGATCGTATCAACAGCGATAGATATTCATGCCACCTTTTTCCATTTGAGGACGTGTCGTCAATCATGGCTCTGAAAGATCCATGTTCCACCAGGTTCTGATGCACCCGAGCGAACATCTGATGATTTGGTTACCGCTTCGTTGGATATCTTTCCCCATAAAACCGAACAGCAATACATCCATTTCCGTTGGCTAGGCCGCAGATGAAGTGGATATCCGTCAACTCGGCGTTCGTATAACGATTTAAATTGATCGCATGTCTGAAATGAGGAAACCACATGTGCAGTCCTTGCAAGTTCACGTGCAGCGCTACCTATCGTTTTCTGCCCATGCTTTCCAGTTGTGACGTCGTCACAATGGAGAAAGCGCCTCTATTCATAAACATTTCCACAGCTGGAGAAAACTTGTTTTTAGCTGCATTGTGTTGTATCAGACAGCTGGACCGTCGGCGTCGGTGTGTCTGGGGAACACTATGGACTAGGCATCGCTGCATTATTTCCATTCATGGGCAGTGATTGTACGTCTTGAATGCTGGCGCCTCTGCAGGCGGCGGCGAGGTGTTTGAAGTGCCAGATGTCAGCCGGGCCCTTGTCGCCGGGAACCTTTGAGAGGGACCGGACTTTTGTCATCTCTGCACGAATGGATGACGTGCAAGACTGTTGGTGCCGGGTGCAAAACCCTGAGGTCGGCCAATGGGGATTGATGAGGGGCGTGTAGTGAACCCACCCCTAGTGTTTAAAAGAGTGGACTTCAGAAAGAGAGGGGACTCCTGAAGACTCCTGATAGACTCCTGAAGACTCCTGATAGACTCCTGAAGACTCCTGATAGACTCCTGAAGACTCCTGAGAGACTCGTGATAGACTCCCACGAGACATTCCCGGAATTGAACCCTGCGGACGAAGGAAGAGACTCCGGACAGACTCCCACGAGAGATACCCAGGGGAGAGGCCTGCTGACGAAGGAGGGAGCAAAGAGACTCCGGAAAGACGGCTGATGGAATACAACGAGAGATTCTTTAATAATTAGCTTAGCGTACATTTCCAATGTGGAGCCACGACGTTACAGCTAATTAAATTGGTGGCAGCGAGCTGGGATTGGCATTTGGCAAATTAATTAAATGCCCGAATCCTTTTTTATTTAAATTAACTTTTGAGAAAAAAGAAATAACAAAGAGAGAAAATGCCAGCCGTGTGTGCGAGAAAAATAAAAGAACTTTAAACAACGCAAATTTCTCCTGAGTTCCTGTGGTGTCTCCATCCTTATCGTTAAAGTGTGTTCCTGTTGCTGGAAAATTCCCGGAGAGCCTGCTGTCCATTTTACTGTATGTAAATCGTCTTGGGTGAATCAACGAAAGAAACAAGCGGAGGAAAGCCGAAAACAGACCCTGATGTCCGTCGGCAGATTTTGAAGGAAGTCAAGAGTATTTACTGCTGTGAATTCCGGTCCAGGTGTGCCATAGATTTTGGCAGTGATGCGAAACAGAAAGGTGAGTCTTTTCTTTGAGATTATACTCGGGGCAGCAATTGATTATGATTATTGTTATGATTAATGTATGTAAAATTTTGGTAGTAAAGAATTTACGTACTAGGTAAAGTTAGCAAACACTAGAAAGAGAGACTAGAAGGATTTTTAAAGTTTTGTATGATGTATAAATGTGCGATTTATTAGTATTGTTGTTTGTGAAATGTAGTTAAGTATATAGTAGTTATACTTGTTTCATTGGTACAGTTACTGTGTAGAGTACTGTATTATTTTTAAGATTTGCGCACATTTGTGAAATATAGTTAAGTATATAGTAGTTATACTTGTTTTGTTGATACAGTTACTGTGCAGAGTACTGTATTGTTTTTAAGATTTGTGCGTTTTTGTGAAATATAGTTAAGTATACAGTAGTTATACTTGTTTCGGGGGTACAGTTACTGTGTAGAGTACTGTATTGCTTTTAAGATATGTGCGTTTTTGTGAAATATAGTTAAGTATACAGTAGTTATACTTGTTTCGTTGGTACAGTTACTGTGCAGAGTACTGTATTGTTTTTAAGATTTGCGCACATTTGTGAAATATAGTTAAGTATACAGTAGTTATACTTGTTTCATTGTTTCAGTTACTGTGGAGAGTACTGCTTTGTTTTTAGGATTTTTGTGAATTATAGTTAAGTCTATATATATATATATATAGGTCTAGTGTATTTCTAGTGTGCGTTGAGTTTTTGTATAATTTTTGTGACAATTAAGCTTAGTTTGGTTTTGTGTGTATTAGTGCATCATGTCGTACTTATTAAGGCAAAGAAAAGAAGTATTGGTAGAAATGGCGAAAGAATTGGGAGTCGAAGCCGATAATACCTTACCTAAGGTAGAAATTACGAAGAGAATATGTCAGAGTGAACAATATGTTGAGGAAACAGCTAAATGTCTGTTGGAGTGTATTTTGGATGAAAAACTTGAACGTGAAAATAAGGAACGGGAACTTGAACGTGAAAATAAGGAACGGGAACTTGAACGGGATTTTGAGGAGAGGAAACTAGTTAGGGAATTTGAGTTGGAAAAAATTAGATTAACTAATAATACAGATACGATAAGTGTATCGTCTACCGATCTTGAGGGGCAGGGAGGTAATAGACGGGTTAATTTAAGAGACTTAGTGCCTAAATTAGATATTAAAAATGCGGACATAAATTTATTTTTCGAAATTTTTGAAAGGCAGGCGAAAAAGGAAAAAGTGGCTGAGGATAGATGGGTTTCCCAACTCATTCCGTTATTGCCGATGGAAATAGTGGAGATAGTGGTGAAAGAACCACCGGAGATAGGTGACGATTACCCTCACATAAAAAATCTGCTCTTAGCCCGGTTTCAACTCACGCCGGTGGCCCTTAGAGATAAATTTGAGTCGCATCAACGCAGACCAGGTGCGATGTGGGCTGATCTGGTGTTCGAGCTCAGGTCCTACCTAGACAATTGGCTAGTCGGGATGAGAGTGGACAGTTTCGACACGTTGAAAGAGCTACTAGTGACAGAGCAAATAAAAAAAAGAGCACCAAGTGATTTATTTGACCATTTTCTAGATACGTGAGATAGCTTCAAAGAGGCTAAAAGTTTAGCACAGAAATTGGACCATTTTGAGGCGATTAAAAGAGTGCCTAAGAAGCCAGGTCTTGCGAAAACGTGGGAGCGTAGGACCTATGATAAACCATCGCTCGAAAGTAAAAATAAATTAGCTAATTTTAGTGGAAAGGGTAGAAATGTTGGATCCCTGAATAGGGATTCTATTAGGCATGAAGTAAGCCATGGGAGTTCTCAGATTAGGCGAGAGGGTCTCAGGGGATCGGAGAGTCAATTTGAAAAAAGGAAACCCATAATATGCTACTACTGTAATGAGGCAGGACACATAAAACCAGCTTGCCCCAGATTGAGGAAGAATAACTTTGAAACCGTAGCAAATTTAAATGTAAATACCGGGGATGAGGATCCATTTAAAAATTTTAAAGTTAATATGGAGATAAATGGCGTGGATCGGGTATGTTTAAGGGATTCAGGGTCAGCTATAGACGTCTGCGCCCGGAGCTGGATTAACGAAAATGACCTCCTAGGCGAATATGTTTGGGTAAAGAGCCCATTAGATGAAGTTTGCCACTGTTTGCCTCTGGCTAAAATTAAAATCACGACAAAGAGAGGAGAATTTTATACCAAGGCTGCTATAAAGCAGGATAAATGCGATTTCGATACGTACATATTGGGAAACCGGACGGCGGAGCTTATCGAAGCAAGCGATCAAGGCGTACAGTTGATTAACGCTGTGGTGACCAGGAGTAAAGGAATATGTCCGTCCCTTGAGAGGGGAAAGGAGACAAGTGACGGGGTTTTGAACGAGAACCGGGCGAAACTTGCGGAATTCGTTTCCCCGTCCGAAGGGGAAGAAAAAGACAGCCTTGAAATTCCTGCGTTTGAAGAAGGAGGTGAAATGAGTTTAGCAGAACTGAAAGGCTCCGAATTTATAGAGGAGCAAAGGAAATGCCTAGATCTCAAGCAATTATGGGATAAAGCCCAAACAGAGGGAGACACAGAGTTTAAAATTATCAGAGGGAGATTAGTTAGAGTCGCGAGAACAAGGCGAGGGGAAGAAATCAGACAACTGTGCGTGCCCCTAAAATATAGACTCAAAATTAACAAACTTAGCCATGACGAGATAGGGGGACATCTGGGGGTGACGAAAACCAAAGATAGGATTCTAAGGCATTTTTTTTTGGCCTAATGTGTACAAGGATGTGGAGGAGTTCGTTAAAACTTGCGACTCGTGTCAACGGGTAGGAAAGCCTCAGGATAAGGTGAAAGCACCTTTGAAGCTCGTGCCGATTATTTCAGAGGTATTCTCTAAAATCAACATAGATGCTGTGGGGCCCCTACCGATCTCAACCAACCAAAATAGATACCTGATTACGGCAATTTGTGTTGCCTCGAAGTACCCTGAAGCTATACCGGTGGAAAGTATTACATCCCCCAACGTAATAAACGCCCTCTTGATTATCTTTTCTAGGATAGGATTTCCGCGCGAAATACAATCCGACTTGGGGACTTCTTTTACTAGTGAATTGACCACCACATTTTTCAATAGATTCGGTATAAAGGTAACGCGGTCCTCAGTCCACCACCCCCAGAGTAATGCAGTGGAAAGAGTGCATAGAACCATCAAGCGCATAATTAAGGCTTTGTGCGTGGAGTCGGGAGAAGATTGGGAAGGGGTCCTTCCTTTCGCATTATTTTCTCTAAGAATGGTCACTCACGAAAGTACCGGATTCAGTCCGACAGAGTTAGTGATGGGAAAGAATTTGAGAACTCCCCAAACATTAATTTATGAGCAATGGATGGAGGAAGAATGCACGAGCCAACCAGTTGTGGAATACATACTGCAATTAATTAATAGACTTAAGCGTTGCCAAGATATTGCGACAACTAGAATGAAGGAATGCCAGCATAAAAGGAAAACGTGGTATGATCGCCAGGCCGTGGAACGGAAATTTGGGAGAGGTGATCTCGTCATGGTACTAGCCACCTCTAAACGGAATAAACTCGATGTGAATTGGATAAGGCCGGCAAAGGTGATAAATAGGATATCGGAGACGAATTATGTAATTGATTTACCCGGGAAAAGGGATAGAAGTACCATCTATCATGTAAATTTACTAAAACCATATAATCGGAGGCCCGAGTTAGTAAATCTGGTCATAGAAGAAGGCTCAGACGAAATAGAGGGGGACGCCGAAATTCCATATCCAGAAAAACAATGTACGACGTTTGACTACCAAGAAATACTGGGGGAAAGCCAACTGCAGCTTAAACTATCCCCAGCTCAGATCAACGAATTAAAAAAGGTTATTACTAAAAATAAGGACGTTTTTTCCCCAGACCCGGGGACAACCCATTTGATGGAAATGGATATCGAACTGACTTCCGACAAGCCCATTAAGACGAAACCTTATCGGATGTCCCCGAGGCAAATTAATATACTGCGAGAGGAAATTAAGCGTTTGTTAGAACTGGGTGTCATCGAGATAGGGCAATCCGATTTCACCTCGCCCCTTATTTTAGTAGAGAGCCCAAATAGAGACCCTCGACCGTGTGTCGATTATCGTCGTTTGAACGAGGTGACTCGAGCTGAGTTTTTCCCCTTACCAAATATGGAGGAGATCGTAGAAAAGGTGAGCGCGGCTCCTTACGTAACCGTTATGGATCTGTCAAAAGGGTACTTTCAGATTCCCCTCACACCGAGAGCGCAGAAATACGCAGCTTTCGTTACACCATTTGGCACATATATCCCCAAGAAGATGATGTTTGGATTAGTATGTGCACCCTATTATTTTTGTAAATTAATGGCCCAGGTTTTGGAGAGTTTAGAGCAGTTTGCCTTACCTTACATAGACGATATAGCCATTTTTCCCCAAGATTGGAAGGATCACGTAAAACATATCGGCACGGTCTTGGGAAGATTGAGGAAGGCGGGACTAACAGTGAAACCTTCTAAATGTAAATTCGCATAAGAGGAAGTCTTATTCCTGGGTCATAAAATTGGTTCGGGAAGCAGGTCTCCAAGTGATCTTAAGGTCAAAGCCATAGCAGATTTCCCTCAACCCACCACGAAAACTCAGGTACGGTCTTTTCTCGGGCTGGTGGGGTACTATGCCCATTATATCCCAAATTACAGTGCCATAGCTGCGCCATTAACCGACGCTCTAAAAGGGAAGATTAAGAAAGAAAAGATCGCATGGGATGAGAAATGTGAGAAAGCTTTCGAGGAGCTAAAATCCAAACTCGTCTCCCAACCCATTTTGTTCGCTCCGGATTTTTCCAAAGATTTTATCCTGCAGACGGACGCGAGCGAGGTTGGGGCCGGAGTTGTTTTGTCGCAACGGATAGGTGAGGAGGAGCATCCCATTGTTTTCCTAAGCAAGAAATTTTCCAAAGCGGAGCGCAACTACAGCACTGTGGAAAGGGAATTAGCTGCGATAATTTTTGGTTTAAAGCGGTTAAAGCATTATTTAGACGGACAAAAATTTGTTATAGAGACGGACCACAATCCCTTAACATATCTAAACAAGCTGGGGAGCACCAACCCGAGGCTGCAAAGGTGGGCGTTGAGTCTACAGCCTTTTAGTTTCGAAATTAGACACAAACCCGGGAAGCTCCATGGAAATGCAGACGGCCTCAGTAGATTAGAATAATCAGTCATCGTAAATTTCCTATTAAATTATTTTACTCTTTTATTATTTGTGTGTCTACATTGTTGTATTGTGTGTGATTGTGTGTATATGGTGAAAAAAAGTATGTGTACTGAAATCTTTGTGTCTCTCAGTAAGTGTAAGCACATAGATGTCTAGTACAGTAGTTACGTGTGATTTAACGTATATGTAATATAGTAAAATGTTAGGATTTAACTTATTCACTTAAAACTCAAATTTTTTAATAAGATGTAACATTAAGAAAGAATCCAAGATCAGAAATTAAAATTTTTATTGTAAAGTGTGTAAAATGTTATGGAATTTTGGATTTACTTATTATCATATTTTTTGAGTGTTTTTTTTATTGCTGTCCTGGTTGATCTCATTGTTAAGACATTCTTTTTTTGAGTCAGTCATAAGAACGGATCCAACATTGGACCAGAGCAGTCCAGTGAAATGGACGTTTTCAGGGGAAGGAGTTGTGACGTCGTCACAATGGAGAAAGCGCCTCTATTCATAAACATTTCCACAGCTGGAGAAAACTTGTTTTTAGCTGCATTGTGTTGTATCAGACAGCTGGACCGTCGGCGTCGGTGTGTCTGGGGGACACTATGGACTAGGCATCGCTGCAATTATTTCCATTCATGGGCAGTGATTGTACGTCTTGAATGCTGGCGCCTCTGAAGCGGCGGCGAGGTGTTTGAAGTGCCAGATGTCAGCCGGGCCCTTGTCGCCGGGAACCTTTGAGAGGGACCGGACTTTTGTCATCTCTGCACGAATGGATGACGTGCAAGACCGTTGGTGCCGGGTGCAAAACCCTGAGGTCGGCCATGGGGATTGATGAGGGGCGTGTAGTGAACCCACCCCTAGTGTTTAAAAGAGTGGACTTCAGAAAGAGAGGGATCCTGAAGACTCCTGATAGACTCCTGATAGATCCTGAAGACTCCTGATAGACTCCTGAGAGACTCGTGATAGACTCCCACGAGAGATTCCCGGAATTGAACCCTGCGGACGAAGGAAGAGACTCCGGACAGACTCCCACGAGAGATACCCAGGGGAGGCCTGCTGACGAAGGAGGGAGCAAAGAGACTCCGGAAAGACGGCTGATAGAATACAAACGAGAGATTCTTTAATAATTAGCTTAGCGTACATTTCCAATGTGGAGCCACGACGTTACACTATGTAATTCTGGCTCCTCACGATGTTTTCTACCTCCAAGTTTTCGGGGACACCCTGTATTTGCAATACAGTTGCGGCGGATCTATATGGTCTTTAACTATATATATAACCTCTATTTTTTCTTAAAATAATTTATTTATTTCAACCAATCTTTCGCGAGAGCCAGGCGGTGATTTATGCAAATAAGATATATTATATAGTTCGGGTTTCGCGAGTTAAGGGGTTAAGTAAAGTGAAGTGATAGGAAGAGTGAAGTTAAGTGAGTTAAAGATAGAGACGTCAGCACAAATTTTTGACAATCGTAGATAGCCTGTAACGTGTGGAGCTACGGGAGGAGAAGTGGATTGAATGTAGGAAAATCCTTATTACCGAGCGTGGATTTTCTGGCATTCTTCCAGCCATTAAAAAGGCAGAAATCATCACGAAGGAACGCCGATGTAAAATATAAGGTCAGTGATTTTATTTAAGATATTGCGAATATTCGTACGTGGCGTAGCTGTACTTGTGAGCGTTTAAGCTTTCCTAGATTCAGTTGACATTCTGAATATTCCCGCTAGTAGTTGATTCCCCGTTTCGCATCCACTCTTATTTGTTTTTCCTTAATTGAATTGTGTGTGTCTAAACTTATGTGCTGATTAGAATCAATAAATCTAATTGATTTGCAATTATGTCTTTTGATCATTTAAGTCCACCTACACATCCAGTAGTATTTTCAGATAGACAGGGAGATAGTAGTGTAAGGGGTGGTTTTCAGTCACGACATAGTTATATAAACTTATGTGTCAGAAGAGACGAATCTTAAGTAACATGATACTTAGTAAATTGCATCGAATAATTTTTAAAACTATTATATATTCTGAAGAAGATTACGGCCATGGAAGCCCAGTGGTTATAGTCACGAACTCGTATCGTTTCTGTTCAGCGTTTTTCGAGTCCTGGTGGAACTAAACGCCCACCGAATAGAGGGGCTGATGCAATTGAAATCCGCGGAGACTCGAAATCCTCTCATTGGCGTGTTGAGGGAGTTTGAAGAGCGGGTATTAGCTCAGGTGTTATTCTCGTCGCTTGGCCGGTGTTTAAAATTACGATATCCGTCACCAATAGCCTACAAAGTGTTCGAAGAACCAAGTTAATAACCAACCAGGCTTAAGAAAATTAATAGCATCGAGGGTTAAATTGTTTATAATATTATTTCCGAAGATTTAAGAGAATAAAGTAACTGAAATAAAATAGATAAAATATGGAAAATATTTTGAAAATGTTTAGAAATTAGATACTAGATTTTATAAATATAGAAGCAATGTGTTATTCCAACTACGCAAAGTAATTTTCGAGATAATAAATTAATTAAACTGAGTTATATTCACGTGTTTTTAAGAAAATTAATTTAAATTAAAACTTGAATATTATGGGGTTATAAGGGATGTGTTTTACTTAAAAGAAAAGTCTGATAAATATAGGACTATAATCAAAAAGGTAAGAAAAAAGATTGAAATTAAAGCGCTGATAGTTTGTATTTATACACATGTATAAAAAAAAAATGTGTAGTCATACATTACAAAATTACTATAGTAAAATATTATTACATTATTTTCTTAAAATAATAAAAAGTTTATTTTTATCATTTTGAAGGATAATTAATTACTCAGATATTTGTAATATGAATTATCTCTGTCTTAACAGAGTATTCTGATAGGATAGCATTAATTTTTTTGAACAAGAGTTTAATTGATAACCAGAATTTTCTCTATTTAATATAATAATCAATAGTATCATTCTCTCTTTCCTCCAGTGAGTTATAAAATTTGTATCTCTTAAAATTCCTAGGTTCTGAAATTAGATACAGTTTCCAAACTTGTATCACTTG